>BQKN01000556.1:169017-182837 GCA_022839385.1 Asparagus kiusianus
TGTCAACTTAAGTGGACGTCCACTAAGTTTCTTAGTCATTGATGATCACTTGATTGAGCTCTAATAAACTCTGTTACCTAAGTCCACTAACCCCACGTTGAAGATATCTTCCTGCGAAACTCCTCCGTTTTTTCCGCCCCAATTCCATAAACAGTTTAGGAGAGAAGAAGTAGAGTTGGACACGTCTATATTCGTCCAAATCACAAGGTGAGTGATTAATGCAAACATATTATCAATTTTGACAAAAAAATTGTGTATTCATTGACTCCTTATTAATGTGTTAATAACAATGTTTTATTGACAAGTAAATACTATGAAACGCGTGAAAGAGGAGCACTAATTCTCTTTAAAAAAATCAATTAATTAACTAATTACAAATAGCTCCTTTTTTCCATTAGCTAACACTTGATAGATGTATATAAACAGTAGGAATGCTTGCAAAGAGCCAGGTGGGCCCAGATCAGGTAGAGAGTTTCATGAACCAAGAAAGATCAAAAAGACGAGATCTGCTGCAAAAGTTCGTAAACCTATGCCATGCTTCTAAGGTAATTTTTCGTATTTTCTAATTAAATTTATTAATTAGAATATAAAACTATATAACCTTAAAACTTTAGCACAAGTTCAAAGTTAAGTGTACTAGAAGGAACTTTAAATTAATGCTACATGTGATCTAAAAATAACAACAATCATGCATGATCACGCATCTATAGATGCCGTGTAGTTGCATAAAAAGTGTTTTGATCATAAATTATAACCCACAATTCTTTGTTTTAAAAAAGAGCATGTAGTTCTTCAAACAATAAAACAATTATCAAATTACCATTTTATTATGTCAAATGGATGCATTTGTCACCATTTTCATTGATTTAACTTGTACAATTTTTTTGAATAAAATCATTAACATGTTATATGTATGAATTCGTGGCAGGTGCAGGTTGACACCGTCCTCATCGAGAGTGATACGGTAGCAAAGGCTGTGATTGAGCTTATTCCTGTGCTCCGCGTAACAAAGATAGTTGTTGGGACTACAAAATCGAGTATGAGGTAATAAATTAATGTATACATTTATATACTGATTACTTTCTTAAAAACATAATATATAAATACTACTTAGTAACTATGCAATTAGTATCATTTATGCGATATTTCAAGCTTCACATGCATACTCGGAAATTTGATAATCCCGATTATGGAAATCTTTTGTTGGTGATAGAAATATGATAGTATCTAGTGGCTCTGTTGAAAGTACTATGGAGATATTTAGTTTCCTTGGATCTCTGTCCTTAAACTATTATTAATGTTATTTAACATGCACTAAAGGAATATGAATCAGTGCATCATTGGACTTCATGATTTGTTAACAGGGACCCAAAATATGGGACCAATAGGGGGGACAAGTGAGGTGTCCCCCTCCTATTGGATAATGAGTTAGACAAACTCATTATCCAATAGGAGGGGGACACCTCATTTGTCCCCCCTATTGGTCCCATATTTTGAATCCTTAGGTTAAGGAATTTTTCTTTGTTAAATCCCTTTTATGCACATTTAATGATATGGAGCAGATCCACTTAGATACTTTTTCATCAAGATGCTTAACTAGAATTAAAATTTATTGCATTCATGTCATTCCTAGCTTATTCTCACTGCATCATTTGTCTATACGCATTGCCAGTAAGTTTTAAGCTTTACTTCTAATTTTCATACTCAACAAGAAACATGCGTACGTACAACCAATTTATAACTTTGATCAATTCTTCTTATAAAACAAAATGATTAAATAATTGATACTAACTAAAAGTTTTATGTCCTGCAGAAAGCTGAAGAAGGGGAATAGCAAAGCAGAACAAATATACAAGAGTGCAGCAAAATATTGTGAAGTTAAAATCATATGCGATGGAAAAGAAGTTATTATGACTGAAGGGACTATGGAGCTTTCTTCTCGTTCTAATTCTTTAAATGGCAGGATAAAGGAAAATGAGCAAGAAAATGGGAACGAGATTTCTATATCTAGGAAGGATAAGCGACAAACGAATGAAAACAATAATGCATTGTCTTGTATATGCTTTCCAAGAAAATTAATGTGATTTTTCTTAATCTTCATTTGGTGTATTTTAAGACATTGGAGGGTCGGTTTCTATGCATAGAGATATTTGTCATGCTTTTGTAGGTAAAGGTTTATTTATTGAATTTTATTGTATGGAAATATACACCGTGTGTAAACTTTGCAACTTTGTAAACTTATCATGTGTGTAATATTTTATTCATAGGGAATGTCGAATGTAAGGATATTGTAGAAATGCTATCAGCACTGTTGCATAATATCATTTTGTTGGGATTTTGACTTAACGGGTAAATACTTGACTGCTGAATGCAGATAACAGGCTTATTGTTCTTTCCTCAGTATATACAGAAGCATTATGCAAAAACCATAATTAATATCGCACAACCCCCGAACTTTGGAGAGTTTATCACATAACCTCCTTGAACTTCAAGGTATCTCATAAAATCCTTTTGAACTTTATACTAAGTCCCCTCAAGTGTAATTTGCAAATAACTAAAATCTAAAATCTAAAACAAAGTTTGTTAATATTCTTAGAGAAATTCAAGTTGCAATACTGTACGAATTATGAACGGATTTTAGAACAGTTCAGAATATTTTCATATAGCTTTTGGTTCAAGTGATTTCAATATGCACCTGATGAATCTAACATGTATTTAAAGCTTTCCGCGATCAAGTAAAAAAGGAAGAGGAAAAAAACATCTTCAAATCAACAACATAAAATATTACAAACATTCAATTCACTGATGAATACAAATTTTAAACTGAACAGTCTCCCCCCGAAACTGAAGTACTAAAAGAAATCAAACTCCAAATAGTTTTCAGGCATCTTCTGATCACCACCAGCAGCGGCCACTGCTGCAACCTTCTCACTTGAAGACGCAACCACCGGAGTTCGTTCAATCTCCACCATTTTTGGAATCTCAGGTGGGCTTGCACACCGTATCAAAGCCCAATTAACTCCTTCAAAGAAGGGATGCTGCTTTATCTCAGTAGCTCCTCTCTTGTAAGCTAACCGATGCTGAGGCTCCTTCACCAGTAACCCTCTGATAAGATCTCTAGCTGAAAAGCTCACCATCGGCGACTCGGGAAACCTCAATGGCTGCCCAACTACATTAAACAATGTAGCTCTATTGCCTGATCCTTTAAAGGGAGTTTTCCCAAACAAAAGCTCGTACAGAAAAATACCAAAGGTCCACCAGTCTACAGCACTACCATGACCCTCACCTTTAATGATCTCGGGTGCTAAGTACTCGTGAGTGCCAACAAAGGACATGGAGCGTGCATCGGTGGGCTCTGCAATGAGCTCAGGTAACGGGCTGACTTGGTTGCCTATTTCAGCCTTGGGTTTGGTTTTGGGCTTAGGTTTGGATTGGGCTTTTTTGGATTTGGAAGAGAAAAACCCGCGAGGGGAGAAGCAAGTGGGGGTGACTATACAAGATGGAGGCTCAATGCAGGCTGGTTGTATGCAGTAGACTGGAGCTGGGTTCGAGCGGCGGAAGGAGTCAGAATCAGGGTTGGAGGATTTGATGAGGGTGGGACTCACAGTGCAACGGAGTGAGAGGTCAAAATCAGAGAGCATGATGTGTCCATCTTCACGCACGAGAACATTCTCTGGCTTGAGATCTCGGTATACGATACCAAGCATGTGTAGATATTCAAGTGCAAGAAGGACCTCGGCCACGTAGAACCTGAAATATGTTTGAATCAAAGATATCACAAAGGGCAAAAAGAACAAGCTATAGAAGAAACTGCAGATAATAATGAGAAGGCTCGATGAAGATAACATGCTATTGACTTTTTTTCAAGGACTGCTGATAGAAATGGACTAGGACAAAAATGCATCATAAAGATAGTAACTAAAATGCCGTTAGGGTAGTAGTATGAGAGGGACATGAATGATGATTACAACCATAGCAGAAGAGAATATATGTACTTAGACAATTTCGTATAAAATGTCAAGCATTGTCCTTAAATAGTTGGCTTGTTAGTATCATTTGACAAACATTAGCATTTCAGGCTTTCAGCAATTTAGAAAATTTTATAAATCATTTGTTCTAGTGTTTACATTTTTTATTTTTCAGTAAACAGAATGCATCCCATTTCTTATATCATAATAAACCTTAAGACAATGTCTTATCTGATGCATTTTCATACGTATTATAGCTTTCAAAATGAAAAATAGAAGGAAAAGGTTATATCCCAGCACTGTTACATAATAGAAATGTTCAACTACTACGCATTCATTTAACAGGTCTCTAGCGTACACATCATTAAGAAATCAACAAATTTGGTTAAGATCATTCAAAAAACATTTCATGATTTTGACCATTTATAGAACCTGACATTATTCCGCTCAATAATTTCACAATTTTGATTTTCATTTCTACTTTAGCTATTGATCTTAGGCACTTATCTATGTCAATTGTTCATGGCTTCATTAAATTTCTCATTTTTGCTTGACAAGGAAATTTAAGTCATCCAGCAAGAAAAAATGATAGAATTATAGAATTTCACATTCAACTATGCTGGAGGCTTCAACCCCTTTATCTCGTCTTCTGTAGGAACATGTTACCCTCTCATTTGTAAATATTAAGTGATTTATGAGGGACGGTATAATCCAATGATTAACAATTGATATTAGGTCTTAATAGGTTCGTTACTATCAAAGGACTCTGCCATTATACTAAAACTCTGAAGTGCTTGAAGGTTATAATCTTATATTCTAACATAACCCGCAGGTTGAGGGCCCTTTCTATGGAGCGAAAACTGGAGTCACGCAGGAGTATCTGTTTCTTGAAAATCCGCTATAAATTCACCACTGGGCTTTGAATCCCATTTGCTCCAGTGCCAAGTAAAAGAACCAGGTCATTACACTAAAACTCTAAAGTTGTGGTCATGAGTTAAAAGAGTTATAATTTTATATTCTATAACAATTGCATTGAAATAATCATTTTAATATTAAGTACCAGTGACAAGTGGCATACACTTACCAATGAAGCAATCCAATTCATCTGTTTCTCTTCTAGGCTCGGTTTTAACCATCCAATGAACTGGTATTTCTTAATTAACAGATAATATCTCAATGAAGAGAGCCAAACATGGGTTATCATCATAATCCAAAAACACTATCGATTACTGCTCAATAATCTTTGTTGACTAGGACAAATTATATTAGCTTAAAGAAACAATGATGAAAGACCAGTAGAATAAACGAAAAAGAATCACTATATAATAACTAGAGAAGCTCTTCTAAATTAAGTTTACGATATAGGTTACCCATCATCTATAAATAAATCAAATGCTTCAAATATGCCATGATTCCAAAACAAGCAATGTGATAATACAGTACATCTGAATGACAAGATGGCATGTAATCAAATCAATAAAAAAGTGAGTGAACAAAGTTCAAGCAATACAAGCAATAAAGAAAGATAAACATATTTGCAAATGATTAAAAGATAATCCTATACCACAATCAATTTTTTGCAAAATAGAGATTAGAGCATAGAATAGATGTGCATACTTTACAGCTAGTTCCGAAAAATGCTTCCCAGGCTGCCTTTGCCGAAGAGTATGTAAATCCCCACCAGGGCAGAATTCCATTACCAAACATGAGAATTTCTCAGTCTCAAAGTGGGTATATAATGTTGGAAGAAATGGATGATCCAAGCATTGCAGTATTTCCCTCTCAGTCTGAGCTCTAAGCAACTTCTTCCTACTCGCCAAAGATCCCTTATCCATTACCTTCATTGCAAAATAACACTTTGTTCCACCCAACTCTGACAAATATACACTACCAATATCACCACAACCCAGCTTCTTTAAAAGCCTGAAATGATTCAAACCTAGAATCCCATCTCTAGCTCGAACCATTTGAATTGCTTCCCATCTCGAGTCATTCCCTTTATGAGGTTTGCTAACGCTGCTACTCAAACTACTACAAGAGCTCTCATCGCTTATATCACTGCTTGTACTGGGTCGGCACATGCTACTCTTTCCACTATCATTGAAATCAGCCCGATCACTAATCTTAGCACTTCCGCTAGTTTTTGTCAGGCTGCTAGTGCCATCACTAAATTTGGCAGAAACTGAACTATCCTTTACGCTGCTTTGCTCAGAGTTTTTCTGTTCTTCGTCTCCATTGATGTGAGGTGATTCCACTGTATCTTCTTGTTCAGAAGACTGTTTCGTATTTTCATTTGAAGTAGGTTCTGAAGAAGTCGTAGTCTTTGAAGAAGTAATGTCAAATAAGGTAGATGAAGTGTCAGCAGATTCCTTTCGACTGTGATTTGGTTTCGGGGATTCTAATGCCTCTGTGTTAGTTTTCTTTGGTGTGATTTGATTGCTGGGATTCGATAATCCTCTTTCTGGCAGGGGCTCTGATTTGTTTAGCTTAGGAATCTGTGAAGGTGGAAGCCTGAGAGAACCTGTTTGGTTGCTGGATTTTTGCTGAGACGTGGATTTCGGGATGGACTTTGAAGCCATTGATGCAAGCAATATCTCTATTTTTGTATCAGTGTAAACCAGCCAATAGTAACCTCCATTGACTAGTACAAACTAAACACCAATTCAACTCCAAGGTGGAATCCATCAGAATTAGATCTGCACATGTCACAAAATCATGAACTAAGCAAAGAAAACAAACCCATAGTTTTCATAAGATAACAGTATATCAATCTCTAACATTACACTGAACATTGACCTAAACAAAGTGCTCTAATTCAGAAATGAACAATTAAAGAAGAGAACGCCAAATACTACAAAATGTTTTTTTTTTTTTTAATGCAATCTCATATCGGATATCAACGTTAGAAATCTAATAAGAGAGTAACCTAATAACAAGATCAATTAACAATCTTTGGTGAAACATCACATCTCTGAAATTAAAGAAGTAAAGAAACATACATATGCGATAATATTCAATATACATTCTCTGCTAGACTCAATTCCCTCACAAGTCCATCATCAGTGTTTGCAAAGATCAAGGGTTTTCAATAACAAAGAGAAGAGGAAGAAGAAAAGTAACCACCGAATTTGTAAGAAGCAAAGCAACCCCAAATTTTATCGGAACACAGCTCACAAGGTGTTAAAAAGAAAACAACAAGAAATTTGGGGCAAAAGCAGTTGAGAGTAAATAGCCTACGAACAAAGTAGACCACATACGATCACTGAATCACATCAAGATCCAAACTTTCCACAATAAAGTAAAAGGTAAACAAAAACCCACCTTAGAAAACGCACAATTCTTTTTGTAGTTAAGACCCAGATCAAACTGATGAAGAACGAATCTCATCCCCCTTAAGTGCAGAAGTTTTTTAGGAAACCCCAAAATCTTAACATTCAAAAAGATGAGAAATATGTGAAAGAGACCAGGCAACAGAACCAACTACTTCAAGATCAAATCTTTCCAAGAATAGCAATAAAAACAAAATAGCACTATAGAAAGTACTCAAATTATCATTCATGCCCACAAAGATCTCATCGACTATAGATCCAAACTTAATACAAAATGGACAATGCCCAACTGCAAAAAAGTAAAAAGAAATAACATAAAGTGAGAGGAAAAGATGCAAGGGACCAAAATAATACCTTGTTCACAAAGATCACACCTTTTCAAGCATTAGCTTTGGATGAAGTAAATGGTCATGGCTGAAGAGGAGAGGAAAGAGGAGCAATAGAAAAAGAAAGGAGAAGAGAAAAAGAAATAAAAAAGGAAAGTATTAAAAAGTGCTCAAGAGTTTGTGAGTGTGTTTAGATTTGGTTCTTTCTATGTAAGTAAAAAGAGAGTGAGTGAGGCAGTCTCTTTCTTATGGAGGGTCAAAACTAAAGAGCAAAGCTCTCTATCTTTTTTCCCCCCTCGTCCAAAATCCAAATTACTCAGCTATCAGACATTGGTCCCCCACATCTTTCATAATTTCATAGTAGTCTCTCAAATTATTGAAATTTTGATAGGTCACTCTACTTAGATGAAGTTGGATCTAAAGAGAATATCTCATTCCATTAAATCTAATGTTTTATATTAAGAAGAAATTTTTGAAATAAACTCCTTCAAAATTTTAATCCTAAAAATCGACTATATCCAAACTTATTTATCAAAATCGACTCACTTTCTCGCCATGTCAGTGTCGTGGCCAGAAAGTGGGTCGTTTTAAAAAAAAACTACGGTCCTAATTAGTCGGGGTTCCCAACCCCGACCATTTAGCAGAGCCTAGGCTGCTCCACACAAAAATGGTCGGGGTTCCCAACCCCGACCATTTGGCAGACACCCTCCAGCGTAAACTTTGCTGGAAAATCTCATCTCCTGCTAACACATATCAATCCACAAGTTTAACACCAACTCTCTTGCTACACATTTATTAATCTATATTTAATTTCAAATACAAATAAACACATATCTTTATATAATTATTACATCTATAACAAATCTTTAACAAAAACGTAACATTTAATTCACTTACTAAAAATCCTACAATAATCAGGTCACAGTAGCATTTCAAACATAAACACCATATGAAGTATATCGAAATTTAACAAATATTTAGAACTCTCTTTCCTCTCCCTCTCCCTCTGCCTCTTCTTCCTCTCCCCTTCCCCGTTCACCTTCAACATGAGCTCGGATGATCTCAACGTCCGGTTGTGTGTGAACTTGTGAGCGTATGACATCCTCGTCGACTTGAACCTGCTGTGAACATTCGGCTTGAGCTTGCTGTGAGCCTCCAGCTTCATCATGTGCACAACTTGAGCCTGCTCTCGTGAGTCCACGGACCCGTCGACGCTCGTACCATATGAATCGTTCCTCACGTCCATCATGATTCGCATTACGCGTCCTTCTATGAGCGGATTGAATCTTTCTTATGATGTGAACAAACGTGTTCCTCGCCCCTGGCTCGGTAGACATTCTCAATGCATCATGTGCAATAGAAGCAACCTCATCGAGTTCTTGTACCTATAAGATAAAAAGGTGAAAGAGGATTATTAGCAAGTGGATGATAATAAAATAATAATCACAAAATAATTGTATATTTTACTTATACACTTACCAACTCTCTCCCAACTGGACCTCTTGGTATGTACTCCTTATATGCTTTGTTCTCCTGAAATATCCATCGGCGAGTAATCCCCCAATACCACCGTAAATACACATCTAGTTCTGGTACGTCAGCCCTCTCCATCACTACAGCATCCTCCCTTAACTCCCAATTCTAAATGTAAGCAGGACAAATTATCTCCCAATTTGCATGATGTGCTCTTTTTCGTGGATTTCGCTCTATTCTTTCTACAGGATCTGAAATATGTTGTTTTAATCCAAATTGTCGGATAACACAGTCAAGCATGTGCATTTCGACAGTCTCAAAATATATAATCGATACTCGAGCACGCCATATATCTTCACCTTCTCTGCAAATATCTGGTAGTGAAGCTAAAACCATTTCATAGGACATCAACTTGACCTATAAAGAAGATTATGTAAATTTACATATCAGTAACAAATAATGTATCGATTAAATATATTTAGATATTATGATTTTAAACCTATTCATCCTCCATTTGGTCAATCTCGTTACTATAAAAGTTTTCGTGACCCTTGGGGGAGGTTTGCCATGATCTGAAAACATTCCATTTATTTTATATACAAATTGTTAGTATAGATTGAAATAAATGTATAAAATGACATGTATAATATACATGCATCCTAATGGAATCTGGTCATTGAGAGCACGGGCCTCCCTCAAATCTGGTGTTCCCAAATGTCATCGCTCCCATGACCATATTTGCAACAAAGTGAGGCAACCTTTGAATTCTTTATTTTGCACGAGTACTACTTTTGTCATCTCTCTATACTGATAAGCTAACACTGCATTCCCTTAGGATAACTCTCTGTTAGGTCTCATGTTTATGAGCCTACTATCTAATCTAGTTTTGATGATTAACAAATAATTCCTAACATCGTTTGTCGAGTGTTCATATTTACTTGTTACGAATCCTACACAAAGATCCTTGTCGGAGGTTGGATGGAATCGAGCTTAACGATGATATCTTAGAGGTTGGAGGAAATCAAAATGAAGCTTTGCGTAATTCAAGTCAAAGACAATATCACGCTTCATCCTGGTACCAATATCGAGCTCAAACAAAGATCATTTGTCTTGGGTATATTGTTTGTAGTTTAGGAGTTTACTTTATGTGTTATACTTATAAACTCAAATATTACACGCTTACACGTTTTCGGTTTATCCCTTTCAAGTTTTATGAAACAAATAGATATATAGATATACATGTACACTCGTTTCATATTTATCATCTTTATCTGAAAATAATGTGTTTATGGGTTAAAATTTTGTTTACACTATTTTATATCTTTCCTCAAGTCTATTAATCTGTTGAAAAGTGTTTCAAAGCTTGTTTGGAATGGTTTCATCAAAATCAAGTTCCGACGATTTTGTATTCTTGAACAGTTTATAAAATAAATGAGTTTTTACAAATGGGAAATAAAATTTGAGAAATTATTTTTCTAACATGTTCTATTTCATGTTTATAAACATTTCCCAAAGTTTTTTTTTGAGTTAATTTACTATGTTAAACCGATTTTACAAAATCAAGTGTTCATCAATTTTCAGAATCTGGAATATCTGTTTTAAAACAGTGATTTCTCACAAATGAGAAGTGATATTTCAGAAATTCTTTCTCTAATATGTTTATCTTCATGTTTATAAACGTTCTCAAAAATTTTATAATTTTTTGAGTTGATTTACTATTTTTAATTGAATTTAGAAAATCAACTATGCAGATTTTTAGCACAAACTACCGTTGTGCATGTTGTCAGTCGACCGATGCATTGCATCAGTCGCCCGATCAACAGTCAGGAGCCATAACGGTTAGTTTTTGATGGCCTTGTTGAGTGGCTATAAAAATCCCTCGACACTTGGTTTTTTGTAAGGGGTTTTACAAGAGTTTTGGGTTGTTTGTTTCAGAATTTTAAGAGAGAAAAAGTTTGTTTTGTTTGTGTGAAGAAGGCTTCACAAAGAGAAGGAGTTTAATTTTATCATTGAGGAGTTTAACCTCAAATCCTCAACTCTCTTTGTTTAGAGAAGTTTTCTTAACTCATCTTCTAACTATTTATCATTTTGTTTCTTATATATTTATGCTGATTGAATTGAGTTTAACTTTGATTTTATTATACTCATTGTTTACACACACAACCACTTGAAGCTTTAATATTACATATTATAATACACAATGACACTTAGAGAAGTGGTTGGTGAGTGATGGGGTCAATTTCAAGAGGAGTGGCGTCGATTGTAAATCCTAGGAATATGTAGTAATTCCGAGTACTTGAGAAAGGTGATACAGGCTAGGCCAACACTTAGAGGAGTGTATTGTGTATTGATAATTATGTGAGATTTTAAACGTTATCAGTGAGCATTGAAAAGTAATTGTGTAGTTATTTTTAGGATAGTGGAGATTCTCCTTGAGAGTGAGGAGCGGAGACGTAGGTCGTGGGTCGACCGAACTCCGTGATCATTTGCCTTGTATTTGCGATTGTCATTTGTGCACTTTCTCTCTTGTTCTTATGTTCATATTTATTTCGCCCATTGTTTAATTATATATTCTTGCATATTTCATTGTATATTACATCATTATGATATATTAGTTAATAAGTTTTTAATTTGGCATCGATATCTGATTAGATTAGCAATTACCCTATTCATCCCCCCTAGGGTAATTTCACTCTCTACACTCCTCAAGATCCTCAAGAAGTGGCAACCATCTAACATGCACTGAATCCTTAGTGGAATCCGAAAATAGAACAGTACCGATCATATGGAGTATATACGCACATGCATAGCTCTTGATGATCTCATCAGTTGCATCGATTGGTACATTCATATAATTATTTCATAACCGCTCGAGCTTGATCTTACCACCCTTCATATTAGGAGCTTGACCTAGCAATCGTTCACACACTCCTATCCAATTGAAGTCATCAGTACTCGTAATAGAATCTCCATCCACTTTGAGGCCAAGTAAAACTGCAACATCCTACAGAGTAATCGTTGACTCTCCTTGACGCATGTGAATGTATTTGTCTCGGGCCTCCATTGTTCAATCAATACCGTCAAGAGAGGCCAATCAAGTCTTACCCATTTTATTTGTGAACATTCAAAAAAGCCTGCTTGATGACCATAATATTAGACCTGTGAATCCATCAAATCCCAACTCGAATGTGCACGAGTATGATCAACAATAATAATACTCGGGGCATGCATATATTAAACAATGTAAATATTCAGTAACAATAAGAACATTGAAAATTTGAAATGATTAAAAATAATAAAAATGTAATTTATCTCCCTAGAGTCTACTTAGTGGATCGGTGTCGATCTTGGTCATAAAGGACCCCATATGTCAATGGACCCGCCTCTATAATGTAAATATCTGCACATACGAAGATAAAATATGTTAGTATTATGGCGTATGATAAATTAGAATTAGAAGTAAATTACAGAATTTATGTATACGCATTGACTTATAAAGGAAGTACACTAAAATTATAAATTAAATAAATTGTACCCATTAATTGCTATCTATTTGGAATGATAGGACAATGAGATCTATTATAGCCTGGTTGTCTGTAATATTCACACTTTTTTTGGAGCTCCTTCCCATCCTTCATCCATCGTACCTTTTATGTGTACTGATCGCGAACGTCCGACTTGTCTCTTATATTCAGGAGGTAACACATACGGCCCGTTATAGGGTGACCAGTAATGACTATCTACAATGGGATGGAAACACTGCTTGTATGAATTATTATAGTGGCTTGATTGATATCACTCAGAACCGTATGCGTAATACGAAGTATTTGCACCCCCAAATTGCTTGGACGTAACCGTTATAACATATGAACATGATAATTTTTGCAATTGTGGTATGTTACAAGTGCATGTGCATTGTGTCCCTCGTAAATTGATGGTGTAATTATGACCGTGTTTTTTTTGTAACTTGGCATTCATCTATAGCAAATCTAACAATCTTCGTTGATCTCTCTTGCATGACACGATACCCTACAATCTCTTTATTTTTTGGTGATTAATATGTCGCCCACTTTGCTCCATCCTCTTGCTGCTTGACAAAATATTGATTGAGACTATAAAATGTCCTCACAACCAACGCCTGTATGGGCAATGCTCGAGCCCCCTTAAGTACCCCTTTGAAGCTTTCAGAACAATTAGTTGTCATCATGTAAAACCAATTCCCTCCATCTTTACTTAGTGTTCACCGGTCGACATATTCACTTCGCAAACTACTCTTAATCCAGTCATGTGCAGCTTGAGATATTGCCTTGATTTGATCCAGTATCCGATCATACACACATATTTCGGGTGTACAACCCGCTTGCCAAAGAAGGTTTTGTAAATATATCTGACCAAAGCTTTTTTTAAAATTAGCTCTAATATGTCTTAAGCAATAGCGGTGATGGTGATGAGAACTAAATCTCCTGTATAATATTTTAGGAATACATTTCATCCTATCAGATATAAACGTAATTTTCCTAGGAGGCAACACATTAAAAATATATAATTGAATGCATGAAAAAAAAACACTCTTAATTTTCACTATTCTCGACCTCCACAACTTCGAAGACCAAAGGAAATAAGTCATCATCTGCATCTACTCATGTACCAACAAGCAATACACCCTTATATTTACCATATAAGTTTGTGCCATCAATGCTAAGTGAAAGGCCCTAGAGGGGGGG
>BQKN01000556.1:197837-218526 GCA_022839385.1 Asparagus kiusianus
ACCAATAATGGTGTTTGTAAATCATCATCAAAATAAAGGACCTAACACTAAGAACCGGCCAACAAAATTTAAATTTCTCGATCAAAGGACCAAATACCCAAAATACAGAGGTGAATTAATGAACTCCCTGATTGATCTCTTTGGTTATGAGTTTGTATTCAGATCCAGGATTGCTTCTTTTGATCGCATCAATATATTAAGGTAGTATCACGTAAGACTTCTCATAATCACAAAATATTTTTCTCATCACAATTCTCCTTACATTCTATGATTTACTATATGATATTTAAAGGAACTTCGTATCTAGCACTCTCTCAATTATATTACCGAGAGTTAGTTCAAGTTTCTTCTTTAATTTTAGCATAATCAACCGCGCTATATAAGAGGTAGATGCACCACTGTGATCTTGCTCTAATACCAGATTGCTACATGTGTGAACACCATAGTATTGTGTGATCCTAAAATGCCTATTATGTTTCTTTCCAGCAAATGCATATAACTTTCAAGGACATGCGTAATCAGCTTCATTTCCCTTGGCCTGACCTTTCCTTTATGTATTCATAAAATAGAGTGCATCATGTAGGCGTATAAAACTGCCTATAGGTCCCTTAACACAGCTCGGCACGGTGATTCGACAAACCAACGAACCATCGGGTGACGTACCTAAACACGATCGTTAGTCCACAACATCGAAGCTAAGTGAGATGCGACGAAGCAGACTAACGAGGCGACGAGGTTAAACACCGAAGCGGATTTACTGCCAAATCAGGATCCGGACTATAAAATCAGAGTTCAGATCAACAACAAAGATTGGATAAACCGCGAAACCGCAAAAACGGACGACACGGCACACCCCGGGAAAAGCTCGGCCAAAACCGAGCCGCTCAGGTGGCTCACCGAGCCACCAAGGTGGCTCGGCCGAGCCACCTAAGTAGCTCGGTGGCCGAGCCACCATGGTGGCTCGGCGGCCACCGAGGTGGCTCGGCCACCACCGAGCCACCAAAAGGTGGCTCGGTGGCCGAGCCACCTGGTGGCCGAGCCACCCCCCTCCCGAGCCGCGGATCTGGGCCCAGATCTGAGCCCAGACCCGCTTTCAAAAGCCTATAAATAGAGGGGGATGGCTCATTTTAAAGGGGTTGGAAATTTTGGAGCCGAAACTCTGCTGGATTGAGAACTCACCTTCGGATTTTCAAGCTTAGAAGACTCGGACTCTCAGATCTGGTTCTTGGCGATCATCCTCGCTAAAGTAGGCAGGAGTTCGAGAGAGATCAGATCTGAGATCTACACGGTTTCCCTCCGGATCAAAGCTTGGCCTTTGATCCCGAGAAGAGTCTCGATTTCGATAACTTGGGCTATTATTTCCTTGGAGAAATAATCCCCTCGGCTGTTATTTCCTTGGCGAAATAACACCCGCTATACCGTGTAGATCCGACCGGATCTAGATCTCGCGGTGGTCCACGGATAAACCCCGGCGCAGGCAAAGAACCCACAAAAGCGAGAGACCGCAAAACAGGATCTCGTGATTTGTTCGACATAAAAGGAAAGTTGTAATTTTTATTTCTTTTTTGATTTTGTTGTAACCGGATCTTATAGAAAGACCGGATCTTTTGTAATCGTTAAACTATTACTTGAGAAAGCAATGAATTCAATGAAGGTGACTTTCACCGCGAACAATCTGGTGACCACAGTGGGAGCCACCGATCTCGCTGCCGAGATCGAAGCGTCGCAGCCGTGGATCTCAATCCCGGTCGAGGAGGAGGTCGAGTATGAATTCGACCAGCAAAAGTTCGAGGAGTACCTGTCATCCTCGTCCGGATCCACCTCCCCCCGCAAGTCCAAGAAGTTCTCCTCCAGGAGGAAAGTCCGTTGGTATAAAGAAGAGGAGAATACCAACGAGGATCTCACCCCGATTGATGCCGAAGTTGCATCGGGTGAGGTTCCACCAACCTCCAACCAGGTCAGATCTGTTCTGGCCGACTCTTCCGCCGCTGAGGGCGTGGTGACTCTTTCAAAGAGAGCCCGCCAGAGGCGACGTCAACGCTTGGCGCGACAATTCGCAAAGGTAATGGAATCCGTTGACGGAATCCGCTACAAGGCGGATCCGAAGAACAAAAGAGGCAAACAGCCTCAACAACAGGTGAACGGCAGCTCTTCCAAGCCGCCAACGATGGAATGGATCCGTGTCAAGCGAAATCGTTCGACGCTTGAGGAGCGTATTCGCAAGCGCCGCGCACTCTCAGCACAGGCACGGGCTCAAGTCCAAGAAGCCCGTAGAAAACTGCAGAATGAAGTGGCCAAGAAGCCGCCACCGATCCGCAAAGTATGGAGGCCTAAGTCTAAAACGGCGATTCAGGCTAAGAAGCAACAATTGCAGCCTTCAACAAAGGTTCCACCTCCAGCGAACCAACCTAAATCGCCGAGAGATCCCGCAGGACCGTCCCAGAAAAGGAGGTCAATTTTGGAGCGCCTCGGTCCATTTCTCGAGGAGTGATGCAAAGCTCCAGCTCAAGAACGTTTGGGCCCACTAAAGAAGCCCCGAACGAATCAACATGCTGGGAGTCACCGCCACCCTCAGCATGATAAGGAGTTTATGACAGATAAGCGCACCACTCTGCGCATTGAAGTCTAGGAGCCCACTGAGAATTCACGCCCACAAAGGCATGTTTCGAGGCGCGTGACTCTTGAAAGCCCGAAAAAAGCAGTTCGCCCTCAGAAGGAAACATTATCGTCTGATGACGATGGCGTTATACCTGAGAAATCGTGCCAACACACGATAGGTTACTCCGGCCTTCAAACCGACGAGTTGTACTATCATGTTGGGGGTACGAGCAAAACCAAAAAGAGGAGTCCTCGAGAGTCAGAAACTCAGTGCCCCTGTTCTAAACTCATTCGGACAGTATTGTCTGAGTGCAGATGCACCAATGCAGTCCCCGAAAGAGTTTTAGTTTTCGAAAGACTCAGTAGCGAAACGCCAAAACCAAGGCCTAGGCGTTTCCGACGAAGAAGAACGGTGGTTGGAGATGGAGAATTTCCGAGGGTCACCACTAATATGACCAGCAAAAGGACATCGACACAGGGTAATCCCGAGTCGATTCCGGAAATACCTCAGCGTGTAACTCGTCTGCAGTCCAGAGCCATCATACGAGCAACCTATGGTAGGGTTCGGACAAGACTGCCTTCGGAAGATGAAGAATCGGATGCTGGCTCTGCAGTCACATCGGATAACACAATGTCCAGTGAAGGACAACCCCGCGAGTCATTTATGATAAGCACGGAACAAGTGGCTAAGATGCTCGAAGAAGCCATGGCCAAACAACAGGAGAGCTTCAGGTTCGAGATGCAGATGGCCATGCAGAATATGAGAGAAATGTATGACCAACAGATCCAAGCACTGACGAACCGGCAAGGCGAGACAAGTCGTCGTAACCAGGTTAATCAGGAAGATGAGGACACGCATGCGGATGAAGCTCACAATGCCAATAATCCTCCCGTCAATACAGGGGGTGGTAATGAGAATGCTAACGAAGATACAGGTGAAAGTTTGAAGATCAAAAATCTCGAGAGCAAAATTAATACGTTGATTTCCGCTCAAGAGATAAAGAAGACAGGCATTCCTTGTCCATACCCGAGAGAATGGGAATCAATCCCGTATCCGGCGAAGTTCAACTTAATCAACTTCACGCCGTTTGATGGGAAGGGTTCACCCACTCAGCATGTGATTTACTTCAAATCACACTTGGGGGTTATTTCTGGTAACGAACCTCTGATGGTACGGTCCTTCGTGGGTACTCTTCGTGGAGCCACCTTCGATTGGTATCGCCGCCTCAAGCCAGGAAGTGTGAATAGCTGGGACGACATGGAGACTAAATTCCTCACCAACTTCTTCGATGACGACATTAAGATATCCATCGGGTCGTTGCTCGACGAGAAACAGAAAGACGGGGAATTAGTTGATACCTTCGTCAAAAGGTTCCGGAACAAGGCGATAAACTGTCGGGACCCGATCACGGAGGAGTTCATTCTCCAGACTTGCCACAACAACCTTGCATTGAACGTGTTGGAAGCAATGGGGACAGCACCGTCCAAGACGTGGAAGGATTTGAAGGTCCGAGGGGAGCAAGCCGAGCGATTCCTCAGAAGAAAGAAGGCGGAGAGAGGCCAGCAGGCGACGAATGCTTCAACACAGAATTTTAACCAACGAGGTAAAGGTAAGGCGCATGCTAATGCAGTTGATGCTAATCAAACTTTTCAATTGCAACCTCAGCAACAGCCGCAGCAACAAACACCACAACAATCACAGTCGCAATGGCGACAACAGCCTCAGAAGCAGAAATCTTCGGAGCCAAGATTTCCTAAAGTGTACTCCTTCAAAGATGACGAAGTTCCTATTATCTTTAAGTACTTGTTGGAGAACAACAAAATCTAGTTACCGGCGATCGTGGATCAAGAGGGGGCTAGCAAAGTGACAGATCCGAAGTATTGTGCATACCATAGAGTGGTCCATCACCCTACAAGATCATGATACCACCTCAAGGATAAGATCCAGGCATTAATTGATGTGGGCGTCAAAACCCCGAAGCCGTCCAAGAACGTAGGAGCAAATGCAGTATCAATCAGCTTTGGATCAGTGCCCACGACATGGTTTGAGCCAAAACGCATCACCAAGGTCGGAATGAAGATGGTGAACGATGACCCATACGGACAGCGCCAAAAAGGACTTGTGCCACACACAGCCCCAAATGACGAAATCCTCTGGGTCCACCCTAATCTTATTGAGGACGATCAATGGACGACTTCCTCTACCAAAAAGGGTAAAGGCAAGTCCTGCAATGCCACTTCCGCCATCTTCGAAGAGGATGGCGATGAAGCCCCTACCTTCCTGCTCTCCGAAGAAGAACAATAAGTTTTTGCCACTAGAAGCGGAAATCAATACCACTTCAACTATCCATCGCCTAGTGATCAGTTAGCTGAGCAGGGGGTGACTAAACGGGGACCGGCCAAAACTCTCATGGAGCTGGGGGTGATTGCGGTTCCTAAACCGGTTGAAGAGGCTCGACGACAGTCGATGGATAAGCAGAAAGAAAAGAGACCCCAGGAGGTTCAGAATCCGAAGCAGCCTCGTTTCAATCGTCCGATTGGAAGAGATAAACCGGAGATCTCGAACACTCCGCGCATCTTCGATATTATGGCTCAACTAGCTAACATTCCAGCGTGGATAACACTGTATGAGTTGCTGCGGTTGTCTAAAGAAACCAGGGAAGCCTTGCAAGAAGCCTTGGCCAATTCAGACGTGTTCCTTACTTAGGTCAAGCCGGTACCTGAAGAGCCAGAGCAGTTAATTCAACACTACAATATAGCGGCTAAGAACCTTCCCTGCATTACCTTCACCAAAGAGGATATGCAGACGAAGAATTCGAACCATGATCGACCCCTATATTTCATCGGGTACATTGGCTCCAGCGAAGTCAACCAAATCCAAGTGGATCCGGGTTCCGCTGTGAGTATTATGCCGCTTCGCTTGATGCATAGCCTCGGCATTCCAGTCAGTAAATTGGCGTCCACAGGCACTGTTATCTACGGATTCAACACCAGCGGGTCAAGGCCTTTGGTAAAGATCCGGATAAAATGTCAAATGGGTGATCTGAAGACGGAGGTCACATGTTACGTGATTGATGCTGAGACATCATATAACTTACTACTGGGTCGGTCTTGGATCCATAGTAACGTTATAATTCCTTCCACTCTCCATCAGTGTTTAAAATATGTTGACACTGATGGTAAGGTCAAGACGGTGGTCGCGGATAAGCAACCATTCAAAGGGTTTGAGAATTATTTTACTGATTCTCTCCTTTATGGTAACGAATCCGATACTGAACCATCGGCCCAGGGCACAGACAGCGGAGAAGAAGCTGATACCGAAGCCGGATTCGATTACAATGGAGGTTTTGTTTTAAATGACATTGTACCCTTTGTAATCAATCTTGAAGATGAACAATCGTCAGATGGTAGTTATAACTGGCAACTTGCCAATATTGAAATAAATGATGATTTAGAGTACTCACTGTCTCTTGATGATGTGATAAAGGGATTGTATGATAATCCCGATTTATATACGCCACTCCGATCATCTTATGTAACAAAGAAACACCTCCAGCATTCTTTCGGAACAACCCTGATCGTTCCTGCCAAAATAGGAGGCGAAAAAGAAGTGGTTTACGGTAAAGGAGAGAGTTTTCCATTACCTGATCATTTCTTAAGGGAAGATGAGGATGATGACAAACCTGGTCGACATTTATCTAAGTATAGTCCGGAAGCGCGCAAGCTCATGGAAAAACAGGGATATGATTTCACACTCGGAGAAGGTTTATACTTCGATCGAGGTTCCCGTATTCCAGCCAAAGCAGCATATGTACCAAAAGGGAAACCAGATGATTATTATAAATTCAGACGAGGATTAGGGTATGTCTCTTCTTCAGAAGACGAGTGTTGATGGTTAATCAATGACCAATCATCTAAGCAATACAAGGATGGGTACTCATCAGATTCCTCGGAATGGGATTCCGATACAAGTCTGGGGGAAGTATTCAAAGCCCTAATGTCGAACATGACTACAGCTGATCCATCTACAATGAAGGACGACGATCAAATGCCAACGTGGGAAGACCTATGGGTTCATCACCTGAACATGCAGTACGGCGATAGGTTTGAACAGAGGGAACCCCCCACTGAAGACAAAATAGTCCAAATTAATATGGGCGATGAAGCCAACCCAAAGCCCATATTCATCAGCGATAGTCTTCCCCCAAATGAGAAGGAGGAATTAATTACTCTCATCAGGGAATATATTAACGTCTTCCCCTGGAACTATGAGGACATGCCAGGGCTCGACCCCAATGTGGCAATGCATCGCCTCGATATCAAGTCGGATGCCAAACCTGTCAAACAGCAGCAGAGATGGTTTCATCCGCAGATTATGGAAGCCATTGAGGCAGAGGTTAAGAAATTGATCGACTCAGGGTTTATCCGAGAGCAGCAACATCCAGACTGGCTAGCCAATATTGTTCCAGTCATGAAGAAAAATGGTAAAATCAGGATTTGCATCGACTTCAGGGACCTGAATGCGGCATGTCCAAAAGATGACTTTCCTCTCCCAATCACGGATGTCATCATCGACAATACGTGCGGATTTGAGAGAATGTCTTTTATGGATGGCTTTTCAGGATATAACCAAATCAAGATGCACCCGGATGATGAGAAGCATACAGCGTTCAGAACACCCCTCGGTGTCTTCTGCTACACGGTGATGCCTTTCGGTCTAAAGAATGCAGGCACCACGTACCAACGAGCAATGATGAAGATTTTCCAAAAACATCTCAGGAAAACAGTCGAATGCTATGTTGACGATTTGGTCGTAAAAAGCCGTGACAAAGAAGGTCACATCAAGGACTTGAAGACGATGTTCGATCTCATGCAGAGTCATCAATTAAAGATGAACCCCACTAAATCCTTCCTTGGAATGTCCAACGGAAAATTCCTTGGATTCGTCGTCACCACTAAAGGTATACACATCGATCCTGACAAAGTGAAGGCGATACATGAATTGCAGCCCCCGAGAAATCTAAGAGAACTCAGAGGATTGCAAGGGCGCTTAGCTTACATCCGGCGATTCATCTCAAATCTTTCTGGGAAGTGTCAACCTTTCTCTAAGCTAAACAAGAAAGGTGTGTCATTTATTTGGGACGACGCCTGCCAAAAAGCACTCGAAGACATCAAAACGTATCTGACGAATCCCCCTGTTCTTGTCGCACCAAAATCAGGTAAACCGTTCTTGATTTACATCAAGGCGATGAACCATTCGATAAGTGCTTTATTAGCACAAGAAGATGATAATGGTCACGAACAGGCGGTTTATTACTTAAGTCGGACTTTGGTAGGCGCTGAGTCCCGATATCCGATGATTGAGAAAGAATGCCTTGTATTGGTATTCGCAGTACAAAAGATACGGCATTACTTGGTCGGATAGACGATTTACGTTATCTCTAATGTTAATCCAGTACGGGTATTTATGACGCAACCGGGTTCGATGAATTGGCGGTTAGCGAAGTGGGCCCTTCTCTTGTCCCAGTATGATCTGCACTTCAAACAGCAGAAGTCAGTCAAAGGACAAGCGATTTGTGATCTTTTAGCGGCAAACCCGACAACGGATACGGTAGAAGTATATGATGACTTACCGGATGAAACCCACGAGGTTAACACCATGTCGCATCAACAAGTATGGTAATTATACTTCGATGGTGCTTCGAGAGCAGCTAATGTGGCAATAACCCCTGGATGTTCTAAAATCGTCGCCGGAGTTGGAGTTGTCTTAGTTTCCCCAGGGAAGCATGTGATGCCTCGGGCTTATTCACTGACAGATCCATGTTCCAATAACGTAGCTGAGTACAACGCGCTTCTCATTGGACTCAGTTTCGCCAAGGATCTGGGGGTCGAATATCTCGAAGCTTTTAGGGATTCTCAATTGATAGTCAACCAAGTCCGTGGAGAGTATGAAGTCAGGAACCAAGACCTGATCCCATACCACCAGGAGGCTGTTAAAATGGCAGGTTCTTTTGAAGAATTCTTTATCGAGTACATCCCTCGTCTCCAGAACGCTTATGCGGATGCACTGGCAGCACTAGCGGTATCACTTGCGCAGCCTCCTGAAACTGAACTGCTAGTCACAGTGAGATCGCATCAACTCTGCATACCCATATACAATATGGATATTGAAGAGGAAGATGATAGAAACATAAACGCCAAGGAGGTGAACTCAATTCAAATCGGTTCTGAGTCCCGAGATTGGCGTTTTCCTATTATTGACTACGTCCAATATGGTATTTTGCCAGAGGATGTAAAAAAAAGGGAATCAATCCGCCGAAGAGCACCAAGGTTCTTCTATAATATCGAGACCCATACATTATACCATCGAGGGTATGATGATTTGCTACTCCGATGCCTTTCGAACGAAGAAGCAGAAGAAGTTCTTAAGGAAGCACACGAAGGAGAATGCGGTGCGCATCAGCCTGGTCCCAAACTGTATGATCGCATCAGGAGAATGGGGTATTTTTGGCCAACAATGGTACGTGACGCAATCGAATAAGCCCGAGGATGTCACGCCTGTCAAGTGCATGCAAATTATATGCACCAACCACCGGAGCATTTACATACGTCAACCACGTCTTGGCCATTCGAGACATGGGGTATGGACATTGTCGGTCCTATTTTTCCTCCTTCAGTCAAAGGTGATCGATTTATTCTCGCAATCACGAATTACTTTTCAAAGTGGGCTGAAGCAATTCCGCTTAAAGAAGTGAAGACGAACAACATCATCAATTTCATCAAGCATCATGTTATATACCGACACGGCGTGCCAAGACGGATCATTCATGACAACGGTCCACAGTTCATAAGCAACGCTTTCGTCAGATTCTGTGACAAGTTCAAAATTCAGGATGTTTCGTCAACAGCTTATTGTCCCGCTGCGAATGGATTAGCTGAGGCTTTTAACAAGACGATCATTAAGATCTTATCAAAACTCGTGAAGACCAATAAACGAGACTGGGATGATAAACTCGGTGAAGCACTCTGGGCTTATCGTACCACCATACGCACACCTACAGGAGCTACCCCATATTCATTGGTATATGGATGTGAAGCTGTGCTGCCATTGGAAATCCAAATCTCATCCCTTCGGATCGCTCTCGTGACGGAGATGACGACGGAAGAACAACATCAAAAACGTCTTGAAGAACTCGAAATGTTAGATGAAAGGCGCTTGGAAGCTCAACAACATATTGAGTTTTATCAAGCCAGAATATCTAGGGCTTTTAACAAAAGAGTCCGACAGAGAAGCTTCAAGGAAGGAGATCTGGTCCTCGCTGCTCGCCGACCGATAATCCTCAACTCCAAGAAGAAAGGTAAATTTGAACCCAAATGGGAAGGACCGTTTGTGATAGACACAGTTTACTCAAACGGCGCATATCGTCTCATTTCTCTAGAGGGCGTCAGGCAATTAATGCCAATAAATGGGAAGTTCCTTAAAAAGTACTATCCTTAGTACATTCAGGATAACCCATTTATCGGGAAGTTCCTTGAAGAATATTACACTTAATATTCTAGAGGATAACCCAAAATCATTTTCACCACCAAAATCCCTCACTGATTAATTTCAATTGACAATGAGTGTCTTTCTGGTCCAAGCCACCAACAAATTCCCCTCTTGGTTCTTTCCACGAACAAGAGGTCCACTTTCAATTCAGAGCCTCCTTTCGATAAACGAAAGAACTCCCTTCTTTTCTCTTTGGTTAAACCTCTTCATGGTTATAACCAAAGTTGAAATTTCATTTCGATAAACGAAAAACTCATCTGGATAACCAATCCTATAAAAGGTAAGCTTATTTAGATCTTCCGGATTCTCGGAGTGGAGATCCCACTTCTAGTTTCTTTCTTGCACTGGAAATAGAATATAAAATTCTTCCTTTCTAGAATCAAGGAATAGAATATAAAATTCTTCCTTCCTTGTTCGGCGAATAGAATATAAAATTCTTCCTTTCCCACACCAATCCTTTTCCAAGAATTTAGGATCCATCCTAGGAAGTTTATCCCGAATCCTAAGCAGGGATAAGTCTGCGCCTAACACGTGCTGGCGGTTTAGTCTTTCTCCGTAGAAGAAGACACCGGAGTTCGATTTTGGGGTATTCTATCCTGAAACCTAAGCAAGGATAAGTCTGCGCTTAACCCGCGCTGCCGGTTAGTTCTTAACTGTTAAAAAGAACACCCACCCACATATTCAATATTGTGGCAGGTTGTTATTAATAACACCAAAATCCATGCCTTACACGCATGGGGAATTTCATCCTGAATCCTAAGAAAGGATATGCCGACGCCTAACACGCGTCGCCGGTTTAGTCTTTATCCGTGGAAAAAGATACCAGAACCTGATTCTGGGGACCTTTATCCCGAAGCCTAAGTAGGGATAAGTCAACGTCTAATACACGTTGCTGGGTAGCCTATTCCCATGACAATGGCGAAGTCTACGTATTCGGAGTCGTAGCACAAAGTCTCAGAGGATTCACTCTCTTAGCACAACGTTACATGTGGAATGGATTTAAACAATCCGCATGCTAGCCCGACTCAAACGGTAGTCGGTAAAGGCTAATCAAATCCATTGAAGACTGAGGATTTGCCAAAAATCCTAAGTCAACGTCTCATACACGTTACTGTTTAGTCTTTTCACAGGAGAAAGACGAAGTCTATGTATTCAATGTCGTAGCACTAAAAGGGTCAACTCTTTTAGCTTAACGTTACATGCGGAACGGATTTAGACAATCTGCATGCTAGCCCGACTCAAACGATAGTCAGTAAAGGCTTATCAAATCCGTTCAGGGCTGAGGGTTTGCCAAAAATCCTATGATTATTATGGTCAATCATTCCAAACAGAGTGAGAAATCATAATAAAAATAAAGATAAAACCGTGTTCGCTAAGAGGATCAAAAGTCAGAATATCCAGCAAAAGGAATCATACATCAAGCCCATGGCTAAAAATCTGCTGACTAATCTTAGACAGCTTCTCATCATAAGCTTGCCTAAGCTCATCCTCCAATTCAGCTCTGAGGGATTCTTCAGTGGTGGTTCGAGTCTTCACAGCAACCTCCTCCGTCTCGACCAGCTTCTGCTTCAAGGACTTCAACTCCTCAGATAAGGCCATGTGGGCTTGCTGATCCTGTATCTTCGTCATCTGAAGAATACTCAAAGTCTCCTCTTCCTCACGAAGTTCTCTTCTGAGCTATTCTATCTTAGTCTCGCAAGAGGCAACAGAAATGTCAAGCTCGGCAAGTGTAGATGATCTAACAGCAAGGTTGGTCTCAACTCGATCTACCCGATCCCGCTGCACCTGAAGCTCGAACTCAGCAAGAACTCGAGTATCGCGCCATGTCTGTAAGCGAGTATCCAACTCGGCAACAATAAATGAAGAAGCACCTGCATCTCGGAGCTCATGAAACATCTGAAGCTCATGCTCCAGGCAATCAAGGTCATCAACTATAGCCTTCGCCAGATCTGGATATCCCGCTTCCCTTATCGAATTTATTCTGGAATCAAGAAAAGGCTTGAATTGGCGAAGGAAGAGTCCGCCGTGGAAGAGTTTGCCAATCATAGCATTCACGAAGGAGAAGAAAGAGCGGACTTCTATGCAGATGATGATCTTCTCTGGGTCGCTGTCTGATAATAACTCCTTCACAAGGACATGAAGCCGAGAAGAAAGCCCTACACAAAAAGGAAAAATCCGTCAAAAAGCCTTGATGAGGAAATAAATAACATTTCTCAGTTGCACAATTTATACCTTCTTCCCCTTGAGTCACTGGGGGTAGTGGAGGTGTAACGGCTGTGGATGTATCAGCTGGTGTAGCTGGTCTCACAGCCGGTTCAACAGGATCAGTCTCGACAAAAGTTCCTGGCAAACACGAAACGGAATTCTCAGATGCATCACATTATAGTTGCATTAGTCAAAATTGGCTAGTCCTATAACCAACTTGAGAAGAGGCACGTACCTTCATTCTCGGGATTCTTAGGGAGTGTAGACTCAGGAAACATATCTCCAGGCAGTTGGTCATCAATCTGAGGAGAACCATACATGAAGTGGAGCATAGGAGTGTCCACAAGCAAACCTTCCTCGTCAAAATCATCAGTCGAGAAATCTGACACAAGAGAATATAAGAAAAAAAGGGGAATAAAGAGACTACGACCAATGGAAATGAGTTACCTCTCATGGGTGTGTTAGCCTCTCTACTCCCAGGGTCCATGCTTGCCTCCTGCAATTTATCTAAAAAGAGCAAGAAGCATAAAGATAATTAGGGAATGCACGAATTTTGAATCGTGCAACTCCTTTGTGTGCCATCTAAAGGATATATTGTCAATGGTAGATGTACCTGGATTCGCTGAATCGGGTCCTCCATTGATAGTCTCCCTAACGTCGGCAGCTTCTGTAGGACTTTCCACCTGGTACGGTGAGTCGGGCTCACCAGAAGATACAAAATCATGAGGAGCAGGATCAGGACTCATCTCACTATCCCCACGATCTCCTACATAGAGATGGAAAATGCATGAGTCGAAGTTCTGAATGATCAAGAGGATGATCTATAGGGTAGATGTTACCTCCGTCGCTAGCGGGATCATCACCGGCCAAATCCATCTCAGATACTCGCGAATCTGCACGAGGCTTATGGGCTAATCTCTTCCGCCTAGCAGCAGGGACAACAATCGAGGGTCTCGCCTGGGAAAAAGGACGGAATTCTTCATCCTTGTCAGCTACGGTCCCTGAAACATCAAACAACTGTCAAGATTAATAATTCTGGAAGACAGAAGGAAAGGATAAGTAGCTAACCTCGCTCAGAACAGTCCTCGTAATCTTCAAGATATTCGCCTGAAGCCTCATCAGCAGAATGGAAGATCTTCTTTCCCTCTTCGTCAATCCGACGAGTCTTGCTCCGTGCCCTCTGCGACCGAGCATTTTCCCAAATCACACGAGAATCCGCCTGAGAAGCTTCCTCGGCCACTAGCTCTGCAATCGGCTTCACGGGGATAGTTTTATTAGCTGCTAACAACCACCTACAGCTTAAGAAGGTGAGATTCAACTGCCGCTCAGCACTCGGGAGACTAAACTTAGCACCAGTGCAACCCGCCACGGTCCACAGCCATGCTCGGAGACCGTCCACCAAACCGCCATGAGTCCGAGGCTGCTGGCGTGGATTCCCGACATAAAGCTGATCATAACCAAACTGGTGGGCGAATCGGCAGGATAGATATGGCTCTATGAAACACTGATTCCTCACCCGAAAGATCAAATAACCTGGCCTAATATTCATTAGCCAGTTAAAGCAGCCGACATCTAAATGAGTTCGATACTCCCTCGGCCTCTCCTCATCAGTCAAACACTCGTCATATCGGCTGAAGAACTGCGGAAAGCAAGTGGAAAATGCCCAACACTTATGAACCTGTAGCTGTTTTCTGATATCAGGGAATCCTCGCCCCTCCCACCTGCCATTCTCAAGCAACTGTAGTAGGGGAACAGAGCGGTCTGCGATGCTAGGTACCGACATCATATCAGGACGATGAAGAACGAACCAAGCCGTCAAATAAGTGTAAGGGAGCTCCACCTTAGAAAGAGGAATCTTAGCCGACGGTTCATCTTCTTTCTGTGTGAAGGTACTAGAAATCTGTCGAAGCCCTCGATGAATGTTAGCTACCATCACCGGAAGAAGCGAAAGTTCCTTCTTATAGGCAAGCTGAACCGCTGGGTAGAGCACTTCCAATGGCATAATGTCACAGGACTGATACGGGACCACGCATTTCTTTAACCAGATAGCGAGGTAACCGGCAAGAAGGGTCATCGGCTGAATCGATGCGGTTGCATGCCATAAGAACGATTTAAACTTGGTCCCTGCAGGAAAGCCACCCTCGGGACTGTTAATGGTATAAGAGTGAGCGTCAATCTTCTTCAACAGACCATTAACCTCTGAAGGAGTAAGCATTGCCCGTTCGCAAATAGCCTCGCCAGAATTGCTCTCTAGGTTCCTGAACAAATAACACGCAAACAGCTTCAGACTCACATGTGACTTAGTCCTCTTCGCTAAAGGCTCAGACTGCGCCAAAGCAATGTGGTAGTGACATGTGAGATCCCATAAAGTCTCATAGCAGTCGGGCATGCGATCCTTCAGCCGACTCAATTCATGATTGGAGGGAAAGTATTCTTGATATAGCATCTGACCCATGGGTAACCCAGAAATCTTGTGCATCTCATGGAGAACCAAGCCCAACTCTCCGTGCTTAGTCAGAAAAGTGTTCGAATCCGGGTTATAGAGCTCGCACAAAGCAAAAAAATGCTTCGCGCTGACAGGTAAGCCATACATGGTGGAACGAATGGCTGCTTATAGGCCACAAGCGTGCAACTCCTCGCTCCATCGGCTTAGGACATACTTCGTCATACGAGCCCACCAAAGCTTGTCCAAAGAATGGACCCAGCCATAGAATCTGTGGCGCGTCGCAGGCATCTCCCGTCCTAAGGCAGCGAGGCGATTCCTCAAAGTAGAAGCAAAAGAAGGAAATTCATTACGCGGCGGTGCATCCAGCCCCAATACTCCGGGACGCAATCTAACGATATGACTCCTGCTCGAACCTGGAGCTGCCTGATGGGTGATATAGCCACAGTGAACGCTTTCATGCTCCTCTGTCAAGCGCCATGACATCTCCCGTGTAACAGCCTGACGCCTGAGCTCAGTCAACGAGCGGTGTCGAGGAATCTTCGGTAAATATAGAAAACCAACGCCATTTTTATGAAGCCACTGCTCGGCGTCAATGAACACTTCATCAGGATCTCTGACAGAGTCGCCAAATAAAAAGTCAGTCTTCCTGAGAGGCTGAACAGAATTGGCATCCTTCACGAAAGGCGCATCCGTGATCAACTGTCGAAGAGCTCGATGTCCACCTTCCTTCACCACTTGGGCAACCTCTGTCGACGTGCCCGGAGCAAACTGAAAAGTAAGCGGAATAGGCAAAAAATCATCGGACGTCGAATAATACTCGTCACGATGCCCGTTCACTGCATGAGATGGGAACGCTCCAGAGGGATATTCCACTGAAAACAAGCAATTAAGTGTGTGTGAGTCTCAATTATAAAAGGAAGTTGAACTCATCTTACAAATGGGTAAGATAGAGTCACTGCCTTATAAAGGGTGAGACGATTTGGCCACATTATGCACTTATAAAGTAGGATATATCAAAAAACATATCCCTGCCTTATAAGGCATAATGCAATGTCAAAACGCCCCCTTTATTAATTTTGAGATATGGTTTTGACCAAGCAAAACCCATCTTTAAAGCGTCGATCCTCACCAAGAAGAATCAATGCTCTTCCTGATTGTCCCACCAAGGAGAACAAAATGGGGATAAAGGACTAATTTACAAATTTCAAAGACACCAAAAAGAGCTCACCAGCATACGAGGAAAGCACGCCATCAGCTGACACAGCAGGGGAACGACCTCTCGGGATATGCGACATGATGATCTGCAAAGTAAATCAAGGGGTCAGATACGGATAAAATTTTAGTTAGGGTGACAAACTCTAACCCTAAAATTTTATCCCCTAGCTTTTTATAAAAAAACCCTCAGATCTCTAAATTTTACCCCCTGAAAGATGAGCTCGAGGCGCCAACTCATAAACCCTAACCCTCATATGCAATCCCACAAATTCATGTACTAAATTAAACATGAAATATGCCAAAATTATAGAGGATTTACCTGAAGAAAAGCTCGAGGATCCGACAAAAAAAATCAGATCTTGAAAGGAGCTCGAACCACGTGCTTGAGGGGCCTGAGAGAAATTTTTATATGAAGATTTTTGAGGGATTTGTCAGCCTAAGATCAAAAGGAAGGATGGATCTAAGACAATTATGAAGATTTGAGGGAGAAAGGATGCAAGAGGGAAGAGAAAATCAAAAAATAGGGGGAGGGGGTGGCCGGCCCTAAAGAGAAGAAAAAAAGGCTCTTTTATAGGTGAACCAGCCTTGAACCAGACCGGACCAGGTTGAACCAGACCAGACCAGTCTAAATCAGTTCAAAGGAGGCTGAACTAGGCCAAACCAAGCTGAACCAGGCCAAACCAGACTGAACCAGACCAGACCAGGATGAACCAGTCTGAACCAGTCTTGAACCAGTCCTGGACCAGCCTTGAACCAGGTTGAACCAGTCTTGAACCAGATTGAACCAGTTTGAACCAGATTTGAATCAGAATTCAAATTGAAGCTGAATCAAGTATCAAAACAACTCCAAATCGACCGAGGGTTCAGTCCCTTGTCTATTCTTTCCTCTCCCACACATTCGGAAGGGTCGAAAGATTTCTTGAGCCTAATTACCGCCTTTTTGGGTCACCATCAGGCCGGCTCAGCTCATTCGGGCACGAAAGATACTCCAATAAGGTATATGAATATAAACTATTCCCTATTTTTTGTTGAGAAATTCCTGGAGAATATTTTTCTAAAAATATTCTTAAGGATAACTCAACAACACTTCGCCGGACAACGCGTCGCAAATGAGAACTCAACGCCAATAATCGATGGTTAGTTTTATGTTGAAACAACAAACACGAGCTAAAGATCAGAAAAACAGGAATCGACTTCAAGTTCAAAATTTCGCCAACGGTCAGACAATAAATGCAGCACCGGAACCCTTACGGACATTCGACAAAGCACCGAATAGCCTGAAGGATTGAAGGAATCAAGAACAAAAGCCATTCCAAGGTCCCGTTACACCGACTGAAGGTTGGGACAATCACATCCAAAGTATTCCAGACTCTTCTACAAAAGAACGAGACTAAAATACTTTGGAGGGGGTATCTGTAGGTGTATAAAACTGCCTATAGGTCCCTTAACACAGCTCGGCATGGTGATTCGACAAACCAACGAACCATCGGGTGACGTACCTAAACACGATCGTTAGTCCACAACATCGAAGCTAAGTGAGATGAGACGAAGCAGACTAACGAGGCGACGAGGTTAAACACCGAAGCAGATTTACTGCCAAATTAGGATCCGGACTATAAAATCAGAGTTCAGATCAACAACAAAGATTGGATAAACCGCGAAACCGCAAAAACGGACGACACGGCACACCCCGAGAAAAGCTTGGCCAAAACCGAGCCGCTCAGGTGGCTCACCGAGCCACCAAGGTGGCTCGGTGGCCGAGCCACCTTGGTGGCTCATCGAGCCACCTTGTGGTGGCTCGGCGGCCACCGAGGTGGCTCGGCCACCACCGAGCCACCATCTGGTGGCTCGGTGGCGGAGCCACCTCTAGGCGGCTCGGCGACCACCGAGGTGGCTCGGCCACCACCGAGCCACCAAAAGGTGGCTCGGTGGCCGAGCCACCCCCCTCCTGAGCCGCGGATCTGGGCCCAGATCTGAGCCCAGACCCGCTTTCAGAAGCCTATAAATAGAGGGGGATGGCTCATTTTAAAGGGGTTAGAAATTTTGGAGCCGAAACTCTGCTGGATTGAGAACTCACCTTCGGATTTTCAAGCTTAGAAGACTCGAACTCTCAGATCTTGTTCTTGGCAATCATCCTCGCTAAATTAGGCAGGAGTTCGAGAGAGATCAGATCTGAGATCTACACGGTTTCCCTCCGGATCAAAGCTTGGCCTTTGATCCCGAGAAGAGTCTTGATTTCGCTTGGTCAATTTCGATAACTTGGGCTATTATTTCCTTGGCGAAATAATTCCCTCGGCTGTTATTTCCTTGGCGAAATAACACCCGCTATACCGTGTAGATCCGACCGGATCTAGATCGCGCGGTGGTCCACGGATAAACCCCGGCGCAGGCAAAGAACCCACAAAAGCGAGAGACCGCAAAACAGGATCTCGTGATTTGTTCGGCATAAAAGGAAAGTTGTAATTTTTATTTCTTTTTTGATTTTGTTGTAATCGGATCTTATAGAAAGACCGGATCTTTTGTAATCGATAAACTATTACTTAAGAAAGCAATGAATTCAATGAAGGCGACTTTCACCGCGAACACATCATAACTTGTGTGATTTCTTTTAACTTGCTTAAATTTGACATTCTTTTTGATTGAGTAATCATGAATAGCATCAACCAATTGGTCCTTAGTCTCGATTAAATCTCCAACTCTGAAAGGGACGTCATCATCTCTTCTATGAGTTGAACTTTGGCTAATGCACATATCTTGTACTATGAAAGAACGAATCCACTCATCATCTTCAAACTCTTTAGGGGGGTGGTTCTTCGTACTTAACATATTCATTATTAACATAAGCCTCATCAGACCAATCTGGATTCTCTTTAACATCTTCAGTCACAAATTGCATGCTATCAATTGGTGCACTATCTTGCTCTTCACCTTCAAAATCGTTGCTTGTTTCATCCTCTTTAATTGTTGCCCCTCTTAACGGCCTCATATTATCATAAGGGACTTCATTGTTCATGACATTTGACGTTCCCCCGAATAAAGGTGCACTTTGAAATTGAGTCTGCTCTATTTCATTCGAAAAAGAAAGAAAGCCATCAGACTCAACTCCCAAATCTAACATGTGTGAGAATTCTCTTGAAGGTTTGAATATTTGGCATGAATTATATAACAACTTTTCAATAAACAATTCTACCGTTGATTGCAACTTGCTCAAATTAAACATAATACTCATATGATGATCGTTTGACATCTCAACTGCGGATGTTCTATCAAAAGTTATGGGCTAATTGCATATTATTTTTAGTCGGTATTCTCGTGAGTCAATTTCTGTAACTCGGAGCAATTCCTTAATCAAGTCAAAGTAACTATATGATTCCGAGATTATTAATGGCGTTGTTACCCCTCCGACGTACATTGGCTATTATTGAATTTTCCCACCTTAAGAACAAGCAATAAAAATTATATTGTTCAACCTACAAAAGAAGATTATATCATTTAAATGTAAAAAATTTAAAGAAGTTTATCAGGGCATTGAATAAGAGAGGAAAACCCAAGATGCAAATAATCTCATATAATTTTGATCAAAAATCCTAAACCCCAAAATAAAAATCCTAAACCCTAGAAATGAGCATTTTATGCCCTAGAAGTTTAATTCAATTACAACAATCAACACACAAATCATTCGAACAACCATAAATATAGTGATTGATAATAAATTTCAAACCCTAAAAATTGGATTTTGATAGAAAACCCTAGGTTTTTACATATTAAAAGAGGAGAGAATGAAGAGAAATTACCCTAGAGATCTTAAGCAAACTTTCACAACGAATTTCGACCACAAAATGAAGTTGGGAGAAGTAGGAAGGCGACTGAACAAGAGAGACGGGAGTTGAAGAGGAGAAAAATCGCGATTTGGGGGAAGAAATGAGTTCGGTCAGTATATATAAGGGGGAGGGGAATCACCAGAAATAGTCGGGGTTGGTAACCCCGACTATTTCATGACTTAGTCCCTCCCCTATTTTAGGTTGGGGGTTGTTGCGAGTCTTTGCTAAATGGTCGGCGTTAGGAACCCCAATCATTTCGACTTCGCTCTTCGAAATGGCCGGGGTTTCCAACCCCGATCATTTTATGCAATCACAAAATTAGTCGAGGTTTAATTTCGAACCCCGACTTGTTTAGTTGCCTAACCACCAGAGAGCTGCGGGTGAGGTCCTAATTAGTCGGAGTTGGCAACCCCGACTAATTAGGACTATGATTTTTTTTTTAAACGGCCCACTTTCTAGCCACGAAGCTGACGTCGTGAGAAAGTGGGTCGATTTTGGTAAATAAGTTTGGATACGGTCGATTTTTGGGATTAAAATTTTGAAATGGTTTATTTAAAAAAAATCTTTATATTAGAGATTCAGTTATACCCCTTAGGTGTATCTAACCAACCCGTTTCTTTTAACTTAGAATGTAGTGTATTAAGATCCTATCAGAATCATCCTTATAAGAGTGGAATGATTTGCACTATAAATGAAAAGTTGTAATTTTCAAACGGTTTTTCTATAAAGTGCTCATGGGCACTCTATAAGAGAGGAGAGAGATAGAGAGAAATGAATAGCCATGAGCCCCCTGATTTGCATTAATTTCTGTTTTCGTCAAAAGTTGGTTTCGCTGTGGAATTCATTATATCTTCG
>BQKN01000556.1:218536-228718 GCA_022839385.1 Asparagus kiusianus
CGCGCCTTTGCCGCGGCAGCATGTCTTGCAGCGCCTTGACCGCGGCAGCATGTCCTGCCGCGCCAACATGTGTTGTTTGATGACATGTAAATTGTCTTTCCATGTCATTTTGAGTGGTATTTGGATATCTTTGAGCATTTTTTGATGCCTACAATTTCTGTGCATAATTCATCTCTCTCTATCTCTCTCCTCTCTTATAAAGTGTCTATGGGCACTCTATAGAAAAACCGATTTTCAAATTAACCTTCTAACAATTTGTGAATGATATAATTACTCTAATGGAGTCCTTACTCGTATTCAATAATAATTGTGGGGTTTTGGTTAAGAACTAATCCAACCATGATTTAAACATTTAATTGAAAAACTAACATATTTACCAAATCGCAGTAACTCGTATAATTTGAGCGACCAATCAGCAATTTTACTAATTTGAAGGACTAGCACAAGTTGTGGGAGAGTTGAGGCAGCAATATCTAAAAACACCTCATTCGTCTCTCTCTCTCTCTCTCTCTCTCTCTCTCTCTCTCTCTCCAGCTCTCCAAACTTTATGAGGTGCATTTCCCAATAGCCTTGATATTAAACTTGGGCTAAAACTACATTTCTACCCCCTCTCGCTTTCTTTATCTGCCATGCTTGTACTTGAACAATGAACCACTTGATGACAAGAACAGTTTTACGGGTAAGGACTACTTCCTAAGGGCCTGTTTGTTTACTTTCCTCCACTTTCCAAAACCCACTTTACTTCACTTTTTCATTTTCCTCCACTTTCCAAAACCCACTTTTCTTCACTTTCTCCACTTTCCTCCAATAATATTGTGACAACTCATCCCACCATATCTCATTTCATACTTTTAAAAATAAACAAAACACAAGAAATGAGTCACATCAATCAACTCATCTAACTCACTTTCCCCCACTTTTCTTTATTTTCTATCATCTTTAAAAATTACTCATATCATCCAATAATATGGTGACAACTCATCACATCTCATTAAAATTTCCTTCCATCACTTTCCTCCAAAAAAATAAGGATTACAAAGGAAAAGTCACATCATCTCATCATCCAATAATATGGTGACAACTCATCTCATCTCATCTCATCTCATCTATTTTCCCCCACATTTAAGAATGAACCAAACACAAGAAAAAAATCAAAACAAGGAAAGTGGAGGAAAACATCAAAAATTACTCACATCAACCAATAATATAGTGACAGCTCATACTTTCCCCCACTTTCTTTTATAGCTTTGACGAACCAAACCTCTGAAAGTGGAGGAAAACATCAAAAATTATTTTCCTTTCCCCCACTTTCCCCCACTTTCTGCATTTTTTTGCGAAACAAACAGGCCCTAAAGCTAATGAAGAAAACTGAATGAGTGAGACTCAATGGGGACCTGAGCTTGTAGGAGGAAGAGGGTGCAGACTGCAGAGGAGACAAGAATTTGAATGGGATTATTAACTCTCATGGGAACAGAGTTGCAAAGATTGTCATGGCTCTTTATCTGTAATTTGGCATTTAGTTTGGTTTCTAATAATAATTGGAGATCTTCAGCTCGTGATAAGTGATACATGAAAAAAAAAATGATTTTAGATTGTTAATTAAATTGAATGAGTGACTGGAGATGGGTCTATTTCAAAAGACTAGAGTAAAGTTTTTATGGATTGGCTTTTAGGTTTGTTTCAGACCAAAACTGACCTCTTCAGCAGTAAAAATATCCTTAGTTTGACTCAGATTCCTAGCTATCTGGACAGACTGGCACGCATTTCCATGAAGACCATGTGTCGATTATAGTGTAAATGGTATTTGAAAGGATAACACTATAACTAGATTATTATAACTTCTTCACTAATTTTGAACTGCGAGAAAGAGGAGTATGGAGTTTATTTTGTTAAAATTTATGAGTTTCCACAATTTTGTATGTTACACAGTACAATAGCAGTTTAGAGTTTACAGACTAGTTATCGTTACTCTATTTGAAAACTCGATAATCTGCTTCAATTGTTTAAATAAGAGATACTTGTGAATAGACCCACTGTGTCATCCCCCAATTGCGGAAGGACCCCAGTATTTTTATTTCGCAGAAAGATTCCTTATACTATTTGTCCAAGTGCAGATATAACTCTTCAGTTAGCTCTTTCAGTTCTTTTAAGAGCCAAAAGGAAATTAACAATTGTGGATTTATTGTCACCAATAGAATCAGAGGGTGTCTATTCGTCCCTTCAAATTTTTTTGACTCTTCAGTCTTCAAAGCAAACAAAATCCACTAAAGGAGTCTATCTGCAATCGGGTGATAGTGCAGAGGCAATTAGCCATTTAAATAATTATCAAATTTAAATACCAAAAATCTAAATGGAATATATTATATAGTATATATTTGCATAGTATCCATGGTTTAAAAGTTGATAATAATTTATCGAAAATATATTTAGTTGTATTTAGGTAAAGAACGGTCTAAAATACAATAAATGGCCATATAAATTATTAATATCAACTTAAAGCAAAGCTTCAGTATATGTCATCGTAAGAAATAATTTCAACCTGAGTTGAACAAGAAAAATAAACATCAAACTAAATTCAGATTTGATTTCCTGATTGGATCATGATTCATGGATTTCATCCAATTCATTGGACGTGATAGGGGTGTTTGTGAAGGCTTATTTCTTTAAGCTTATTAATTATACTGGTTTTTAATGGTTTTTGGCTTTTTTGATAAAAATATTATGAAAATTGTTTGAGTAGAATGGTAAATTGCTTGGTCAAATCTAGCTTTTTTAAGTGAGCTTATATTATAAGCTAGCTTTTCAAAAGATGGACTATACCAGCTATGGAACTATTACGGTGTTCCCATTTTTGCCAAAGTACAATTCATTGCTAGACGCTGGACAGGTGTATTTTCGCATACAGTGCCCCAAGCAACTTGGTGGCCCAAACCCAGCAGGAATTTCGACTTAGCCGACTTGTCGAGTCGATACCCCTTTATGTTGACTCGAAAGGCGGTACGAGTCGCCTCCTATTGTCGAAGACAACTCGCCACGAGTCCACTCGACCACTTGTTCGACGCCTAGCGAAGTCGACTCGAAAGACGTTACTTCTCGACAAAGTTAAAGGATTATTTTCGCCTCGAGCTTCTCTGACAACATGTCAACATCGCATTTAATGCTCGGCAGGTGCCATCATGACTCTAGCTTCGATAGTTTTCATAACTCATCGGACCACGTGGACCACCGCCCTGCCACCACTCACTTCTCATTTAATGTTGAAGTGATTTCCCCTCAATCACCGGCCGACACCTGTAAAGCAAGTGCTGACGCGGCTGCCAGCCCATGTTTCACCACCGCCTCTCAGTGCTCGGCCGAAGTGACCAATCTACCATTCTACCCATGGTATATATACATGTACTATTCAAACTTTAAAGGGATTCCAAAACTAGTTAAAAATGGGTTCACAAACCGGATCTCTTGAGAGATATCTGCAAAATTATACTGCACAAAAACACACAGGAACTCTCACAGTTCTTATTTATCTCACTCAAGTTCATCAGCTAACTTGATCGTTGGAGATACAACGGGAGAACCAAGCCCTGTTCTCTCACGAATTTCTACATGTGCATATTTTTCAGCCACCTAGCTCAAGAACCAGACATAAAGTCAGAGAAGAAAGCGGCCTCTCATTAATCCTCAACAAACTCATCCAAACACGGATACATATTGACTATGTGATCACTAGTACATCAACAGGAACCTATAAGCTAACTTATTTGACATTTTACCAAACATGAAAAAATTAAAAAAAATAGCTTAAAAGCTAGTTTGACAAAAAAAAGCCTCCCCAAACACTCTCACGTAGTTTATAGTATGGATCAAATTTTGATTTTACCATATACAATTTCCTAGTTCTCTCTCTCTCACTCTCTCTCTCTCTTTGGAAGAAGGAAAAAGTTTTCATCACTTATGTCTCGCATAAAAACTTGAAGGATGAGTTTACCTTCTTATTGTAAAGATGTTTAGCTATATGTATGTGCCTAAATACATTTAGACTTTTTATTTAAATAATTCACTACGATTTTGATCTTTATTTTGAACCACGTCTCTTTTATTTGGAACAATAATATCCAAATTGCATTGAATTCAGCTTACTTGCATACGGTAAAGAAAAAAGATCTAATTTTAATCAGATCAAATTTATACAATCCGCTAGCACAACTAACTGCAAATTAATAGACTTTTTTTAAAGTTTGCACCAATCTATTCCTCTTATGGGGAGCATGGATTACTGTTATCTAGCATTTTTGTTCATGTCTATTTGTTGTTAAGATATATCCAAGATTCTTGGGGTCCAAACTAGACATAAACCTTGTAAGTGGTGGCATCCATTTGAAATTGCATTCCACCACAATTAGTCTAAGGTATAGACCCAAAGTCGAGACAAGAGCTGGAATCAAAACGACGAGAAAACAAGCAGACAGATCCACGGTCGATCGCGACGGTTGATCGCGAGCGTGCACAAGAGTTGGGAGGAGCTGAAGCTGGCGGTCGACCGCGCCAACCCTGTAGGATTTTTGGTCTCAGGTTTTTGGTTCGGTCGACCGCGGCGGTCGATCGCTCAACTCTCTGGAAATCTGGGAGTTTCTGTCGTTTGGCACTGTCGACTGCCGCGGTCGACCGCGACGCAGTCAAACAGTTTCCTACACTGTTTTGGATTCTGTTTTCCCCAGGACTCTATATATACCTTAAACGTTTTTAGGGTTGTAACAACACGAAAAAAGAGAGCTTTTTGACTGCAAGAAGAGAGAGAATCTCAGCTTGTAATTCTTCTTCAATTAATAAAGAGATTGTGTGGTGTGGCTCCCGAGGACGTAGGCACGTTGCCGAACCTCGTTAAATTTGTGTGTTCATCTCATTTACTATTTTTGTAAGGTTAGATCTTTATTTGTGGTATTATTACTACTTTTCTACTTTCAACACAAGGTCCGGAAGGGCAAGGGTTCGATTGATTGTTTCGAATCCCCAACAACAACCAATAATTTCCAACATTGGGAATGTAAATTACCATTTAACTTTTGGCGTCATAAATAGTGCGATAATATGATCCTTTTGCGGGAATTTCCTTTAGTGATCACTCATGTACTAAACAGAGAAGGATCAATTGCATCTTTCGGAAGAAGACATAGACGGTTTATTAACACCTCCATCTGAGATGTTTTTGGTAGGGAACAAAAAAGAAAACTTCTCATCCTATTAAACTTGATATAGCCTGATCTTCTTGCCTTTAATAACTTTATGGGCTTTTGGTAAAAAAGGTATGCTCGAGGTTGGAGGCACTTATACTTTTTTGAATGATGGAGGTATAAGATGTCTTTTGGCTAAGAATATTTGGGTATCATAGCTTCTCTTAAAGTTAGAGCTGTTATATGGTTCATAAATAAAAGGACAAATTTTGAAAAACGACCGCTATTCAAATTTAATAAGCAAAATCGACCATTTAACAAAAAAATTAGTAAAATCGATCCTTTTTTGCACGGGACTACTAGTCCCGTGCAAAAAGGGGTTGATTTTGCTCAAACCTCACCCGACGCTCATCAAAACCCATGGCCTCCTCCTCCTCCTCCTTCCTCTCTCCCTTCCCTTTTCCAATCCCAACAAAACCCATCAAAACTCATCTCCTCCCCTTCATATTCAACCCCTCCTCCTCCCTCAACAAGCTCAGGCCCAAGACCCCCAAGCCCAGGCCCAACAGCCCCCTTACCGAGTCATGAGTCAGCCGGGCTTGGCTAACAAACCTCACCCGCTCTCTCCCCCTCAAACGATGACTCCATTGTGGGAGAGCTTGAGGACGAGCTTGACGTCGGAGGGGGTGAGGGGGAGGGTCTGGAGGAGGGGATCGAAGTAGGAGAGCTTGAGGACGAGCTCGACGTCGGAGGGGGTGAGGGGGAGGGCCTGGAGGAGGGGGGCCAAGGTCTGGGGAGGGGGAGGAGAGGAGGCGGAGGAGGGGGAGGAGGTGAGGGGGGAGGGGGTAGGGGAGGTGAGGTAGGTGGGGAAGGAGAGTGGGGGTCTGGGTTTTTTCATCGGATGGAGGAGGTATTTGGAGGTGGAGGGTTGGTCACGAGTCAGAGGGAACGAGATCTGAGCGGAGGAGGGAAGAGGGGGCGTCAGGTGAGGTTTAAGTAAAATCGACCTTTTTCACGGGACTAGCAGTCCCGTACAAAAAGGGTCGATTTTGTCAATTTTTTCGTTAAATGGTCGATTTTGCCTATTAAATTTGAAAAGCGGTCATTTTTCAAAATTTATCCTAAATAAAAATGTAATTCTTACATGAGACAACCTTATGAAGTGTAAATGGCAAAGGCCAAATATATGCGTGTTATGTAAAGGTGAAGAAGAAACAGTGAACCATCTCTTTTTAGATATCCTTAAGTTTAAAAGAACCTTCTAGCTTATTTCAAAATTGATACATACTTTGATTCCACCCAACAAATAAGAATTTCAAACATGATACATACTTTGTTTTTAAATCTTCTAGCTTATTTCAAAATTGATACATACTTTGATTCCATCCAGCAAATAAGAATTTAAAACAAATATGGGGGGTTACTAGAGCTGCAATTGCTAGAGCTAAGATGCAAGCCTCGAGGGGGAATGAATAGGCCTACTAATTTTCTAAATATCATAGAATATGCAGCAGAGTAAAACAGATAATAAGTAATACATTAATCGTAGAAATAATCACGATCAGGACACATTAAATTTTATAGTGGTTCAGATAAATAATCATACATCTACTCTTTCTTCTCGTGAAGGGGTTTTCTCACTATGTAAAAGTTCCTCTGACTCACAAACTCGATTCAATAGGCTTGCAAGACCGAAATCCTAGTTTTTCCCAAACTAATCGTATAACCTAAACTCTTCACACATGAGTATTCCTAGCCCTAGCTAGTGATAAATTTTCTCAATTCAACCCCAAGTTGAGTGCATCGTAAACTCTCAATTCACACCTACTTGAGTACACCGTAAAAACAAGCCTAATACAAAAAAATTTAAATAACAATTAAGTGCAACTAAAAAGATCTTATAGCCATTTGATTGTGCAAACCATTATCCTAATTGTTGATGTTAATAATCACACATGTTAATGTTAATAATCACACAGATAATGTAATGAGGGTGAGGTTGATTAGGGGCCACTAACTTCTTCAAATATCTGGTTTTGAGTTAAGTAGCTTCTTCCTACACAAATAACAACTCGTAAGAGGACAGTGACTAGTTCCCCCATTTGTTCCTCCAACGATCAAGTCTGTGATGGACTTGAGTAGGAAAGTGATGAATTGTGTGAATTTTTAAGTGTAGTGGAGTGAAGAAGAATTTTAAGAGATTGCTTATCCTAGTATTTGGAATAGTTTTTCATTTTATAGCCAAGCAAGAGGGGTAGTCTAGTCTTTTTGGCCGAGCCTGAGCTGGCGGCTGAGTTGACGTCTACTTTATAGGTGTCGGTGGTGCGGCTGCTGCTGGTGCGGCTGCTGCGGCTGCTAAGGCCATGGTTGTGGAGGTCTCTGTAGTCTTGGCTACTGCCTTATAAGCTTGGCCATCCTCCATGTCCATATACCCATGAGCTTTGGCCATCAGCTGTTCATAATTGTCGACCGGCTTCTTGGTAAGTGAGTCAACCAATTCGTTGTTCTGCAAGTCGGCCACAAGAGCGGACATAACAACCGCACTTCCCGGGTTATTAAACTCCAGCCTCTTCACCTGTAACCTCTTGAAGTAGGTTCGAAGGCTCTCTCCGGGCTCTTGTCTCATCTGGATTAACACATGAGGGGGCACCTTCTGTTCGGTGTCAGTCAAGAAGTGGTTGATGAACTTCCGGCTGAGTTGCTGGAAGCTACTGATGGACTTCTTCTCAAGAGTGTTCCACCAGAGCTTGGCACTTCCTAACAGAGTGATGGGGAAGTATCGGCAAATAATTGCTTCTGATGCTTGAAGCATGCTCATTACATTATAATAGTTCTGGACATGCTCGGAGGGGTCTCCTTCGCCTTTGTACTTTTTCTCGTGAGACATCTTAAACTTCTCACATGGGGTGTTCATGGGGTGTTCATGAGGTCATGGGAAAAGGGGGTGTTCCTCGCGATAGCTTCTGCAATCAGTTTGTACACCCGATCGTATACAGAGGCCCCTACGGTAGCAGAGGGGGACCAAAGAGACACGATGGTGGGGAAGAGTCTTAGAGACTGCTTCCCTAGTGTGATCCCTAGGGTGACCAGGGCCGGGACTCTCACTGATGACTTCAGGAATAGGGAGGAGACATCTGCGAGGTGCCTTGGAGTGAGTCAACCAATATGGCAAAGGGGTCACGTACTCAACACGATCCCTCAGCTACTTGGCAGCAGCATGAGGAGTCCGAGGCAGGACTATTTGCTGTGCTCCGGAAAGAGGTGAGTTCCTGATTGTTAATCTTCAGAAGGTGGGGGTGGCAGAAGTAGCTTGCTGTGGCTGTGAAAACTGGCTGAGAAGCTCGCTGGTGAAGATAGCGAGCTGCTGTTAGAGGGATTGAGAGATCTTCTGAGTCATTTCTTCAAGCTAAACTTGAGTAACTTAGGTCTGGTGTGGTCCTCCAGAGTGAGACTGATCAGCCCTATACTCAGAACCAGACATATTTGCTCGAAAAAGAAAGAGGCCCCACAGTGGGTGCCAAACTGTTATGTTGATAAGCACATAAATAATATAATGTGGGTGTGGTTGATTAGGAGCCGCTAACTTCTCCGAATATCTGGTTTTGAGTTAAGTAGCTTATTCCTACACAAATAGCAACTCATAAGAGGATGGGGACTAGATCCCTCGCTGTTCATCGGATGATCAAGACAATGATGAACTTGAGTGGGAAAGTGATGAACTGTGAGTTCTTAAGTGTAGTGGAGTGGAGAAGAATTCTGAGAAATTGCTTACCCTGGTATTTAGAATAGTTTTTCCATTTATAGCCAAGCAAGAGGGGTAGTCTAGTCTTTTTGACTGAGCCTGAGCTGGCAGCTGAGTCAATATCTACTGCACAAGTGTTGGTTATAGAGCAATCACGGGATGGGCGCTATCACTTCAGCATTAATGAGATGGGATAGGCGATGCACGAAGCCAGCGTGGTCTGATGTGTCATAAATAGTGCAGGGGATGGAGAAATGATGGTGCCTACCAAGCATTTAATATGACGCCAACGCACTATCAGCATGTGAGGTTTGAGGTTGAAGTCATCCTTTGGCTTGTAGTGAGGGGTGTCGAGAAGTAGCACCTTTTGAGTCAACGTTGTGAGGTGTCGAATGGGCTCGTAGCGAGTCGTCTTCGACAAAAGGACCGACAAGTATCGCCCTTCGAGTCGACTTAAGGAGATGCCGACTTGGCGAGTCTGCTAAGTCAGGATTCTTGGTGGTTCTGACCGTCAATTCGATTTGAGTGGTTCATGTAAGGGGACACCTGTTTGTTGCTAGCAAAGGGCCATACTTTGGTGATGGAAAACACCACAACACTAAAACTAAAGTGAAGCTCTAAGAAGAACCGTGATGATGATGAAGTTCAAAAGCAACACTCTTTTAAAGGTTGATGATCGGATGATGAAAAACAATATCAATGATGCTTCCTGAGAAGCCTGAGCAAGACCCTTTCACCAATTTAAAACTCTCTCTCTCTCTCTCTCTCTCTCTCTCTCTCTCTCTCTCTCTCTCTCAAGGAATATCTCTAAAAATCATAAGGAAAGAGCATATATACCCTTGATAATGAACGACTAAGATTAAGTCGAAAAAAAGACCAAAACCAAAAATCACAAATCTAGCGCTCAACCATCAATGGTCGGACTTAACTATCATTGGTACTATTCACCCACATATAGTTATTGTTGACCCATTGATGGTTACTATTTAACTCTGGGGAAAACATCAATTATAACTGTAGACCATCATTGAGTTACTGTCGACCATCGATGAGTTCAACCTACCATCAATGATTATATAGGTCAGATCAGAGCTTTCCAAAAAACTATTATATATATAGAGAGATTAATGGGTATCCTTGACTAGGAGGAAATTTTCCTCATTGACAATGATGTCGCACGATATCCATCGTGTGAAGGAGAGAGAATAAAGTAGGAGAGAGAATTTCACATGGTGGGGATTGTGCCATATCATTGTCAAGGAGGGAATCCCC
>BQKN01000556.1:229118-241025 GCA_022839385.1 Asparagus kiusianus
TTTTTTTGCTTGGCAGTGAGGTGACATATTCTTCTCCACTCATTAAAATTGGGGTCCACATTCACATGGGTTGGGGAGTGGTTGGAAATTGGAATGATTGGATGAGAATATGACACCTCACTACCAAGCACAAAATTTGTGCTTGGTACTAAGCATAACAATTTCTCTCTCTCTCTATATGATATATAAAAATATATATATATATATATATGAGTCAAAAGTTATGGCCCGTGTAAGATGCATCATTAGTGTATGTTCAATCATGTTGTTGACTATTTTAATGTTGCTTAACTAAAACATTCATATCTTGAGTCATACATCTATAAATTGAGTTTATTCCTATAGATTTGTGACAATGAGATGGACATTCCCATATGCTGAAAAATGATTTTTTTGTCTCTATATTTTTCCATAATTAGCTGTGATTAACATGTCATCATGCACTTTGTAATATCGAACTTAATTCTAACTTCTTATAACATGTATAAACATCTCAAATATATATTAGACCAATATGAATGTTTGTTATTCATCAAACTAAGTTGATTTCATGGACACGGCCCTAAAAATCTCCCCCTTATAAACCAGAGATTGAAATTACAAGTATGGATGTTTGACATATATGAATTATACACATTTTTAATTTCATGGCATATGAAATATGATAGGCAAGCACCCCCTATATGTGTGTATACATGATATATGAGATACATGTTTATCAAGCTCCTCCTACAACTACGTTTCTCTTATTTCAAAACTCCTCATCTTCTCCCCAAAAATAAATTGTTCAAAGATTTTCAATAATAATTTCCAAATTTTATAAAAATTTCTTCTTTCAAAATCAATTTCAATATTTCTCCCTTTTTTATTATTATCAAAAGTTGAAAACATACAAATGGTTACACTTTATACTCAAGAAATTTAGATAAAAATCATACAAATGTGTAAGAAAAAGAATAACACACCTGTTCACATGAAAAAGTTAAATAAAAATAGCATAATAGATTAAAATCCTATCACAAAATACATGAATACGAGAGAAATCACACACAAAATGACTAAATATCATTGTAAAGTATTTAAAACCAATAGTAAAAAGAATTATAGTAGTTCAATGGACAAATTCAGATATATCAAAGAAAATATTGAGAAATAATAAGACTTGAACTATCTCAACCTTAAAAACTAGGGAACAAAGTGTCACCCTATTACCTCAACCCCATAGGATTTAGGAGGAAGAACGATATTATTTGGCGGATTCACACCATCTCTTAATATAAAAATATTTAGTATAGGATGTCCACCCTTTGAGATATGCACAAGCATAATCCATGAGTATAGGTCTTTAACAATATTTTAATGAATACACTCAATTTTTCGTAGAGTTCATAAGAGTGTAGATCTTTGATCATCTTTTAACAAATATACTCTTTTGTTTGATATATTTTTAACATAAATGCACTTTTGTAGATATAAAGAATAAACATGTGCATTATTCAAGTCAAACACAAACTCAAGAACTCTTGATATATTCCAAAAATGTCTTATAAATAAAATATAAGAACTTTGTACCACTATTTCACATTACAAAACATAATAAACATAACTAGGTGTGTAAAAATGTAACTTGAAATATCTCATGAAATAATGTGTCAAGTGATCATATTGTTATCATTGTGTGTGTATTTGAAAACTACATGCGAACCTATGTGATATAATCAAGCCTATGTACTACAAGATAACATCATTTGAATCAACCTTGTGAATGTGTATACACATGCATGTGCAAAGTCTATTTTATTTTATTTTTCAAAGAAAACAAAACATAAAGAAAGAAAATTTTCGTTTTGTTTTTTTAAATGAAAAAGAAAAAAAATCTAAAAAGAACCCTAAATAAAAATTAAGAAAATTCAAGAAAAAAATAAATTATGTATATACAGCAGGAAGGGTTATAAATTATATCTTTACTTGCTCCCTTTGAGAAGATTTGCTAAAAATAATCATTTATGCTAGTTGTGCCTTTGCAATAAATCCCTGCTTGTATAATAGAACCCGCTAAGGAATAGATTCTTGTCTTTTGAATATGCTTTGAGCAACTAATTTTGTTGTTGCCTTGCTCCTTAGCCTTCATGCACACCTACAGAAAAGCAGAAATGTGTGACCTAGGTATCAACATTAGTTAATAATTGTATCCTCAGGTACCCAAATATACTTGACTATTTTGACTCTATACTACATAAGATAATTTATTGAAACATGACATATTCTACCATATACATTACAAATAGTAGAATATGCATTTGAGATGGGTGCAAAAAGATTTAATTCCTCTTATAAAGAAGGTTAAAACTTTTTATATTATTGTTAATATGAATATCTAAGTCTAAATTTCACTTTTGCAAATCGTTGATTAGAAAAGACCATGTTTAAACTTTTAGAACAAAAAAATTTCATGACCTTTTTCAAATAAATATGTTTGGACTGTAATTGTTTATTTTTAGAAATTATAGTTGTGTATCGAATTTTTGAAAGCACCCTAGAGGGTATGAATAGGGTTAATGTTAATCTAATCCAATTTAATACCAATAAAAAACTTATTAACAAATATCCTAGCAAGTATAATATTCAACAACAATGATATGTAATTAACACAAGGGGAAATAGACATAAAACAATATAAACAAGATAGTGGGAAAATAACCAATGCAAACACAAGAAAATAATCACGGAGTTCGGTCCTTTCGACCTACATCTCCACTCCCCACTCCAGAGGAGTATCAACTATCACAACCGGTTTTCCAACGATCACCGAAAATATTCACAATCGGTTTTCAACGCTCACCGACAAACGTTTATAACACATACAATGTAAACACACTTTACTCCCTCTAAGTGTCGGCCTAGCCCGTGTCCTCCTCCTTAAGTGCTCGGATTTACAACCTCTCTCTAGGCTTTACAACCGATGCCACTCCTCTTGGAATCGACCACGTCTCTCACCACACATTTCTCTCGGTGTACAAGTGTAATACAATATGAATCTCACAATAAGGCTCAAATACAAATGTTTGTTATCTACAATGGATGAGAATGCAATTAAGCTCACACTCATAATATCACCCACCACAACCCAAATATATAGTGTATGAAATACTAAAAGCTCAATAGGGATGTGTGTGATAAATGAGTACAAATAAAATCTAACTCAAGAATAAACTAGCAATAATATAGATAAAAATCAAGAATAAATGCTAGATAAAAGAGTTAGAAAAAAATTCTCTATAAACACAAAGAGTTGATGAATAAGAATTGAGGATGAATTCCTCAAACAATGTTGTAAGCTCCTCTTTGTAAAAACAAACATACACTTGAAACAAACTTAAACCAAATTTAAGAACCCTTTAAAACTTGTTTAAAACTCTCTTAGATTCTAGGAAATAGTTAAGGCAAAGGGGTATTTATAGGGTGAAAGAAATCAGCTCAAGAAATCACCAAAAAATCCTAAAATATTAAAATAATTAAAAAACTAAAAACTAGTTGTTACTGTGCAACGGCTAGTTCATAAGTCGACTTATGTCTTATGAGTCAACTTGTTTCAGTTGTAAGTCAACTCAGCAGACAAAAATAACAAACAAGAAAACAGTTCATAAGTCGACTTGCTATAAGTCGACTTGTTTCAGTTGTAAGTTGACTCATTAGACAAAAATAACAAACAAGAAAATAGTTCATAAGTCGACTTATAAGTCGACTTGTTATAAGTCGACTTTCTATAATTTTAAGTCGACTTAACAGATAAAAATTACAATTCCAGAGTAGTGCATAAGTCGACTTGTCTGACCTTATAAGTCGACTTATGAACTGTAAGCGTCAGAGTACCCGACGTGTATAGTTTGTAAAAGAAATTCAAAATGGTGCTAGTATCCATCAGAGAAATAATAATATTTGAGTAGGCTAATCTCTTCTTAACCAAGCCGTAACACCAAACTCAAGAAGAGTAGAGCAATCTCTAAATATTTACTCGGATACATATTAGTATCACTTTGTTTGTAAAAAAAAATATTTAGGAGGTGCATGCTTCCAGAAATTTATTTCTTTCTGTTTATTACTCTTGTTGAAAGAAACCCCTGATTAGTAGAAAACAAAGAATTAAATAGACATCAAGAATCAAATATAGAGAGATATCAATTTTATTATTTTTAATGTATTACAAAATTGAAGAGAAAGAAGATGGGATCTTGGATCTCCAGACAATGGTCTGGAGTTCTCCTCCCTTTCAAAAATAAAAAAATACAGAGGACCTTGTCGTTTTTTGTTTCAAATTCTAAGTCTCTCTTTCTTTTCAATCTCTCCGTCTTTTCTTTCTCTTTTCTGTTGTTCCTTTTATTTTATCCTCTTTCCTCTCTTCTCCAATGGAAAATGAGGTGTCAATTTATATTCAAAAAAACCAAGGGGAAGTTATTGCCAGGTGTTTAAAATGGATTGGTGGGGAGTTATTGTAACTTCCTCATCGAAACTTCCTTATCAAGATTGTTGCGTTCGTTTATCATAACGAACATCTTCTTTATTTTTTATTTCTCAAGTGCCTATCTGCTTAAAATAAGTGTATATGGAGATCCCTTATCCCTTTAAGTTGAAATAAGGTTCGTATGAGGGTGGGTATTCTCGAGCTAAATTTTATAGCTAAGGCTTATGATCACATGACTTTCAAATTTACATGAGGTGCTGTCCTCCTCAACTTAATTTTCATTTATACGAGGTACTACACCTCACATTGATTAGGATTTGTATGAGGTACTGATATCATCCTCAACTTAATTTTCATTTATATGAGGTACTACACTTCCCATTGATTTCGATTTGTATGAGGTACTGCTGTCATCCTTAACTTAATTTCATTTATGTGAGGTATTACACCTCATATCGATTTTGATTTGTATGAGGTAATATCCCTCATATTAGTTTTGAATTTTATGAGGTATTATCATCCTCACATTAAGTTTTATTTATAGGGCTTGTTCATATACCTTTTTTTTGTATCTACAAATTGCCCCCCTTAGCTTACGTGCTCGGTTTTTTTTAAACCGAGTGTGTGAGACCAAGTTCTTTTTTTTAATTACTGTTATGCTATGAAAATTTTCTTCTTCTACTTTTGTTTTATTAAAAGGCTTAGGATTTAGCTCACTTAATTCAAATACGAGGAGTCCTTATCTAATTAAAATTATTGAATTAGTAGGAGATAGAATCCAATTTAAAAGGGATATCAACAAATTTTAAAATAGAATCCCAACAGAATTTAAAAAGGAAATCAAATCCTATCCCAATTAGATTTCTTATTGCTATATATATGGGTGTACCTTTTTTTAATTGATATTAGTTTGTTAGAGAAAGATTACAGGTAAACATCCTTTTTTTAAGGAGAAAAAAAAACAGTACTGTTCATACCCGTTTACCGTTCATCCGTTCACATTTTTTATTGTTTGTCGATCCATGTTTCTCCTATTCACATATACATTTTACTGTTCATCTACTTGAAGTCATGACCTTTTTTGTATTGCTGATCGCGGAAAGTTTCTTCTAATCGGTAATTTTGTAGTGTCGTTTTTTTAACAATTTAAAAAAAGAAAATATATACTACATTACCAATTTGCTACAGTATCATATTTTTAACAAATTGCTACAGTACCGATTTACTATTCATCTGTTTGGAGTCATGCCTTTTTTTTTATTGCGGAAAGCTTCTTCTAATCGGTAATGTTGCAGTGTTGTTTTTTTTGTTAACAATTTTTTTTAAATGAAAATATATGCTACAGTACCAATTTGCTACAGTATCTTTTTTGACAAATTGCTACAGTATCGATTTGCTATAATAACTGCAGCATTATTTTTTTTAACAATTTGCAACAATATCTAATTTTTTTAATCTATCCGCGTCACTTTTTTTTCTTTAATTGCATCCAATTTTGTTCTTTTTTTCAATAATGTTGCGCGCAGCGGAAATTTCGGCAGCACTTTGTCAGCACAATAAGAGAGTCAGATCGCAATAAGAATTCCCGTCTCACCAAGGAAACAAGAATCTGAAGCGAATATCTCAACAAAGTAAGATATCGGCTCTTCCTCTCATCAGTTCTAGGACTGACCTGTCGAGGGATCCTAAAAGCTATTACAAATCACACAAATAACGATACAACCAATTTTACGTGGTTCGGCAAATTGCCTACGTCCACGGGGCAAGGAGGGGGAGATCTACTATTAGAGGGAGAGAATACAACTAGGGTTTACAATCACTCAATCTAAACCCTCACACAAACTCTCAGATCCCTCACACAAATATCTCTCAAAGGGGATGCACAAATTCTAAACAAAAGGCTGCGTTTTTCTCCAGAACAGCTGCAAACTCCCTGCACAAAGGCCACCAAAGATCCCCTGTACCTCTCCTCTTTTTGCTTGCTCTGTCGAAAAGAACACCCGCAGCCACAAAACAAATCTCCTGCACTAATACCTAGGGACTCTTTGCTATTATTTATAGCAATTGTAACCGGGTCTTCGGGTGAGCCATCATGCAAACCGTTGGACAATCCTCTTCAAACCGCTGGACAATCCTCTTCACGTGGTTTCCAACTTTCCTCCCACGCCTTCATTCACGTGGTGGACCCCCCCACGTTCACAAATAAGACCCCTTGTTCTTGAGTTTCTTTAGATTTGTCTTTTTTCTTAATTCTGTTTTTTTTGGTATTTTTTTCCTTAATTCTGATTTTTTTTGTTTATTTTTTTTTCAATTCCCATTGTTGATCTACTATATACATTATCAACTACCCCCTTTTTTTGCCACAAGGTAATAAATTTTCCTTTTTTTAATTGAACGTGATTAAGTATTAATTAGTTGATATTCTTTGTAGGTTTCTTGAGCGCAGTTTGTGGAATTACGGTGAGTCTTTCTTTCAAATTTTGATATTTTAAAGTATATAAAATATCGTAGCCATATTCTTATTATTGATGTCAATAGACTTGTTTATATGCACAAGATGTTAAAATCATCAATTACAATATTTCAAGCTTATGTGTGATTACAATTGTAGTAGGATATGTTTGCCCCCTTTTTTTTTAAGATGCATGAGGATTTCAATTTAAATTAAAATTTAGAAATTGTAACCTTGTCCTTTGTTTCAAAACTTTATTCTCAAGGTGACATGGGGTTCAAGTACGGAAGTCAAATTCCAGAACGGATGACCATGCACCTCGAAAGCTTCACACTTTGAGAATTTTTTTTAGACATGGGCCATAATATAGAAAATATATTTTAGGAAACCCTAAGGCCTTACTCCTCAATGCAAAATAGATGAATGTAGCCTTAATTCATAAAATAAATTCAAAACCATTAGTTTTTTTTGTTTCAAAAGTTTATTCTCAAGGTGCCAAGGGGTTCAAGTATGGAAGTCAAATTTCAGAACGGAGGACCATGCACCTCGAAAGCTTCATGCTTCGAGAATAAATTTTTTGAGACATGAGCCATGATACAGAAAATATATTTTAGGAAACCCTAATGCCTTGTTCCTTAATGCAAAATAGATGAACTTAGCCTTCATTCATAAAATAAATTCAGAAACTTTAGGTTGCTCTCATCTGTTTCAAAAGTTTATTCTCAAGATGACATGGGGTTCAAGTACGAAAGTCAAATTCCAGAATGAAGGACCATGCATCTCACAAGCTTCATACTTCGAGAATAAAATTTTTGAGGTATGAGCCATGATGCAGAAAATAAATTTTAGGAAACCCTAAGGCCTTGTTCCTTAATGCAAAATAGATGAACTTAGCCTTCATTCATAAAATAAGTTCAGAAACTTTAGGCTGCTCTCCTCTGTTTTAAAAGTTTATTCTCAAGATGACATGGGGTTCAAGTACGGAAGTCAAATTCCAGAATGGAGGACCATGCATCTCACAACTTCATGCTTCGAGAATAAATTTTTTGAGGCATGAGTCATGATGCAGAAAATAAATTTTAGGAAACCCTAATGCCTTGTTCCTTAATGAAAAATAGATGAACTTAGCCTTAACATCTAAACATATTTTAAGATTCTATTCTCATCATCCTTATTAAATTAAAAAAATTCATGCTTAATTCATTTTTATAGCTATTAATTATAATTTTATTTAATGTATAATATTTTTTTCTGATGTCTCATTCAACTAGTATTTCTATTGGGGGTAGCCAACTAGTTGAAGAAGCCGAGTCCCATAAATCTTTGGTTATTGATGATTCCCCTATGACTTCTCATTTTTATGAAGATGAACCTATCGATTTAAAGTTAGAAAGACATGCTCCAATGACATGTGCCTCTTCGACCATTATGAATTATCAGAAAGCACATGAATTATCCGAAGATCTTAATAACTCAACTCGGGCTTTGATTGCACATTTTAGTTGGGGACAATTTATAAAAGTCATTCATATACTGCCTCCGCCTCTATTATCACTCTCAATCCTTGTAAGAAGACTTTCAACCCTTGTACAGAGACTTTTCCCTCAGGTTCATTGACATGTTTTACAACCGAACTTATCGCTCGAAGTAAAGGATGGGGGGGTGTAAGAGAAAATAAACCTCTCATGATTGATGAATATAATGACTGGTGCCTATATATATTGCAAAAATACACTGATGCTTTAGAACGTCTTAACATCTACGACGCTATACTTTCATCTCTTGGAGTTTATCTTATTGACTTTCAGCTTCTGTAATCATTCTTAGAGTGTTGGGATAAAGATCGTAATGTATTTGCTGCAAAATAGGGAGATCTTTCTATCAGTTTGCTAGATATAGAGAGGATTGGGGGTCTTCCTATTCAGGGACAAGTATATGATGAATATGTACCCACAAATGAAGAACTTGAAGATCCTGAAGTAAAGCATGGTCAACCCCTCAAAGCACTGCTGAATTGTTATCAATATCTTAGAGGTATTAGTCATGTAGACAATGTTTCTTTTGAAATATGGATGGAATTTTTCTTTCATGGGCAACATCATAAAGTCAGGTCTAAAGGAAAACATAAGAGCAAGTCTTTTGATAGTATTCAAACTTTTGGGAAGAACACACCACTTACAGCTTTTCTCACCATATGGTTATGCAAATTTGTAGTTCCTTATGACTTAACCTATATCAGACCCGATGTGTTCGTTGTGGCTGAAAGAATGGCTGATAGTAGAAAACCTTATTCCTTGGTTGTTCCGGCGCTCTACACTCTTTATCGAGAAATTAACTATTGGGTTACAGATCACTTGGCAGTATCATGCAATTAGCCAGTTCATTATCTGGTTGGATGGATTTCCCAATATTTTCCTAATTTATATGATCAGCTACCTGAAGATGACATGGAAAGGAAGTTTCTTTCTTCAAATCATAGATCAGATACTCCATTACTACTGCAAATTTTAGGAGTAGAAACTTCAGGGTCCCCTTATTCTGCTAAAGAGGCTAGGAACTTTTTACATGAAGGAGATGATGAAAAACTTAAATGGAGACCTTATCCACTTTCACATTCTTCCAACCCCATTTCCCTTGCGGATATATCGAAGCAAAAGATATCAAGTTCTCATTTTTCAATTTTTCTTTCAACTCGCCAAGGTATCCTTCCTCTTAGGATGGGAAAGAGGCTCTTTACTGAACCATATAATCCTCATATGTTTGCCCGTCAATTTGGTTATGATCAAGGAGTTCCTGATCTTAGTTTGTCATGCACACATATTGAAACATCCTTACACATGATGTACTACTATTGGAGATTTTTCTTTCGTTTAGGGACCAGCAAGCATTTCATCATTCCTTCTGATGGTCACATGGGGATGACCCTTAATGGTTATGTTATTTGGTATCAAGAGAGATATCGTAACTTCTTTGCTGAAGAAGTAAAGAAGTTATATACCCTTTGCTCTAAGCAAAATAAGGTATAATTAAATTTTAAATTAATACTTTTGATATATGTCAAAGCTCACTATATTTTTTTAGTCATCATCATCATCGGAGGATTCAGCAGAGCCTACCCAAATCGTCAAGCGAAAATACTCTTTTGTTGACGATCCTAAGAAAAATCAACGAATTTCTTCCGATCTAGTATTGAAAGCTACTTCCATTTCACTAGTGAGAAATAAAAGTGTATGTGCTAAGGACATGATTGTACATTTAGAAGGTGATGATGATCACACTTTACCCGCTTCAGTTGAAATTCAAAGGTCTCCATCACTACACAAGGTACTTGTATTTTTGTGATAGTTTGTACATATGACTTTTTTTTAATATGTACTCATAAGGATTTCTTATAGGTACATGATAAAAATGCATCCTCTACCAAGAACCTTGATAATTTTAAAGATTATAGGGAACCTGCTTCTTCTGGTAACTCTTCCGATGAAGATGAGACTCGGCCTAGAACAAATGATAACCTTTCAAGCCATGAAGATATATCGAAACAAAATACTTCAATACAACAGGACCAGATTATTGTTGTTCCCCAAATGAACAACGGGGCGAGTAGAAGTTTTAGTTCAGTTGAGCAAGCTATTCAAGTCTTTTTTGAAGAATGCAAAGATCAAGTTCTATGTAATGTATCTTCATCCGCTAAAGTTCAGCCTTTCATGCCTGGGATTTATCATATTAAGAGCAAAGATGAGATCTTAGAATTACAATGTCAAGACTGCTCTATTCTTGTCCCTTTGAGGAAGGTTGATAAAAAATAATCTGATGAGACCTCCCCAACATCCATAATTGATGATAATGATGATATAAGTGATGAAGGACCGGTTGACCCTTCTGTGAGCTCGGTCGCAGATGCACTACAACCCATTTTTATGAAAGAATTTTATGAACAGAAACCTTTGGCCCTTTTAGAGCAAGACTTTGAAGGCTTTATCAAACTAATAGAGAACAAGATTGCATTGTGTGGAGCACTTGGTAACTCAGGTGGTAAGTTAAGAAAATCATTTGAGAAGATTATTGTAGTTGCCACAAAGTATCATACGATCCAACAGGAGTTGATTTCTAAGTCTGAACATATTGACGGGGCATCTTCTCTAGAATATTTAAAATCATTAGAAAATCCTATCTCTTATGTAGAGCAGTCATTGATTGCTCATAAAGTTGCTCTTAATCATAATCAATCATGCAAGGATGATCTGAATCAAAAGATTGTAAAGTGGAGAAAAAAGGTTCATAATCTAGAAAAAAGATTGAGTTAGATGAAACTAAATTAAAAGCAATTGACATAGCGGAAGTACGTTTGAAGAAGGCTTTGGACAAACAAGAAAATTTCATGCAATCACTTCATCGGGCACAACAAAGTTCTCCTAATATACAACATCTCAAAGTTGATTACGAAGTATGTTCAACCAGCTTTAAAACTCTTCTAGCCTATATAATGTCTTTTAAGAGATGAATAAATTTTTTAAAATAAACTTAATTTATTATATTGGAGATTTAGACATTTTATTTCATAGCAAATAGATATTTAAATATTTCGTACTTGCAATTGTTACAATCATCTCTCAAGAAAGATGAAGTCATCATTGAATACACAAGAGAAATTTTTTTCAATGAACTTTGATGGACAAGCTTGTATGGCATCAAACTTTCTCATAGTTTATCCTCTTAGAGTTTGGAGGCTGTTGAAGACTTTTTTTCTTCTAAAATGAGATGATGCAAGAGCATTGATTTCAATCTGTATTTTCGGCCTGCCTAGACTACACATAAGTTTGCATTTGTTTTGGCCATAACTTTTTCCAGAAGGCTCCAAATGACCTTTCGTCTAAAATGATAGATCATGTTTTGAGTCTAGTTTTGTATAAACATTACTTTATTTGAATTGATGTTTTTTGTAAAAAGTTATCACTGAAATACCAAAGGAGGGTCAGAATATATATATATA
>BQKN01000556.1:241125-263492 GCA_022839385.1 Asparagus kiusianus
TGTGTAGACCATGCCTACCTGATAGCTTTACTCATAGTTTATACTCTTAGAGCTTAGAGTTTCTTTTAGTTTATACTCTTAAAAGTTGGAGTGCCTTACAGTTTATACTCGTAAAAGTTTGGAGTGTCTTACAGTTTATACTCGTAAAAGTTTGGAGTGTGATACCTCTTTAGGCATAATATCGTTTTAGAAATTTTGTATTTATTGGGGGAGGAGAGTACTCTCCATCAGGTGAAATTATTTTATAGGCACCATTTGAATAAACCTCTTGTACTATGAAAGGGCCTTCCCATTTTGGCTCAAATTTACTTTTTGTTCGCCTTGTGATAATCATAGGACGAACAACAGCCAATACTAAATCGCCAACCTTGAAGGATCCATGATGAACTTTTTTATCAAAAGCTCATGAAATATGAGCCTGATATATCTCCAAAATTTGTTTTGCTCTTAAGCGCTTATCTTCTAAACCATCCAATTCTTCTAGTCGAGCCTTTAGTGCTTCATCCTCTGAAAGTCCTTCATGGATTGCAACTCTATAAGATGGGATTTGCACTTCAAGTGGAAGTACGGCCTCACCTCCGAAGACCAATGCATAAAGTGTTGAGCCTGTAGGTGTTCGAATAGTAGTACGATATGCCCATAAACTCTCCATAAGCCACTCATGCCATTCTCGTTTATTATGGGAGACCACTTTCTTCAGTAATTTGCATAATGTCTTATTGAATGCCTCAGCTTGACCATTGGCTGCTGCATTATAGGCTGATGAAAAGTAATGTTTAATATAAAATTTTGCACAAAGTCTCTGCATATCCTGATTTTTAAATGGAGTTCCATTGTTAGATATAAATCATATAATTCTAGCCGGTATGCCAAATCGATATATTAAATGAGTACGAACAAAATTGACCACATCTACACCTCGTGTCTCTTTTAGAGGGATAGCTTCTGCCCACTTAGAAAAATAGTCAGTTGTAGCCAAGATATAGCTATGTCCTTTGGATGATGGAGGATGAATAGGGCCTACGATGTCCATCCCCCATGCATCAAAAGGCCAAGCACATTAGTTGTATGGAGTGGTTCTGGGGGTTGATGTATAAAATCTGCATGAATTTGACAAACATGGCATCTCTTAGCAAATTGCATTGCATCTCGAGCCATTGTAGACCAGTAATATCCTAAATGTTTGAGTTGATGGTAAAGCCTTTGTCCCGATTGATGAGCTCCACATACCCCAGCATGTACTTCTTTCAAAGCATTCATAGCTTCATTTTTAGATAAACATCGAAGAAGCATACCATCAAAAGATCACCTAAAGAGGATCCCCTCAATGCAAGTATAATGTATAGCTCACTTCTTTATTTGTTGTCTGTGGTGATTATCTGCAGGAAGAATTCCATGGTTGAGATAATCCAGTAAGGGTTTTCGCTAATCTGTTTCCTCTTCAATGTAAGTCGAAATAGCCGAGGATGTTAATGTCACTTGTGGTGACTCTTCAAGTATCGATGATAGTACCCACCTCGTTTCAACATTTATTTGGAGGGTAGTGTTCGGAGAGATAGCCAATGAAGCCACAAGACTTGCTAGAGCATCCGCTCTATGATTATAAGATCGGGGGACATGTTCAATTTGAATTTCTTAAAATTGATGGATTAACTCCTGGGCCTTTAGAAAATATGGGATCAATTCCTTCTTTTTGACAGCATATTTTCCATTCAGTTGATGTATAACAAGTTGTGAATCACCATAGACTACCAATGGATCAAGATGTAAGTCTAATGCTAATTCGAGACCAATGACAAGAGCCTCATACTCAACTTCATTATTAGATGATGCTGAAGTCAATGTAAAAGAGTATGGTAGAGATTCTCCTTTAGGAGTAACAAATACAACCCCAGCTCCTGCCCCCCGTTCCTCGACTGGCTCCATCAAAATACATGACCCATGAAGGGGCTATGAAGGTAGTCATAACTTCATCATCAAGAAGATCATCTTCGATCTCTTTTTCTCCTGGCAAAGCATGAGCGGCTAGAAAATCTGCTAAAGCCTGTCCTTTAACAGCCTTTTGAGGTACATAGACAATATCAAATTGAGTCAAAAACATTTCCCATTTTGCTAAGCGACATGATAAAACTAATTTTCCAAGAATATATCTAAGAGGATCTGCCTGAGATATAAAGTGAATAGTATGCTCTAACATATAATGTCTAAGTTTCTGGGCTGCAAAAACTAAGGCCAAACATATTTTTTCCATACCCGGATAGTTTTGTTCTGCCCCCAGCATCATACGACTCAGATAATACAAAGCAACCTCCTTTCCCTCATCATTAACTTGGGCCAATAATGCCCCCAAAGACATGGGTAATGCAGCTATATATAATATTAGAGGTTGCCCTTTAATGGGGACTCCTAGAATAGGTGGGCACGTCAAATTTTTTTTATACTTTTAAAAACATTTTGACATGCATCATCCCATTCAAAAGAAACATCCTTTTTCATTAGTCTTGTAAATGGTTGACACATGCCAGCTAAATTAGCAATGAAACATCGAATGTATGCAAGTCGCCCTTGAAGACTTTTCAGCTCATGTAGGTTTCGTGGTTGTGGCATCTCAATGATAGCCTTTGTCTTTGCTGGATTAATCTCAATTCCATCTTTACGGACGACAAACCCCAAAATTTTTCCTGATGAGACACCGAATGCACATTTTGTCGGGTTCATCTTTAATTGATGTTTTCTTAAGCGTTCAAAAAACAAAGATAGATCTTGTAAATGTTCACTTCTATGCTTTGTTTTTATCACAATGTCATCAACATAACACTCTATCTTATCATGAAGGAGATCAGTAAAAATCTCTGTCATAGCACGTTGGTATGTCGCACCGGTATTTTTTTAGTCCAAAAGGCATCACTTTATAACAAAAGATACCTTTTGGTGTCCTAAAAGCAGTAAACTCTTCATCTTCTGGTGCTATACGAATTTCATTGTACCACGAATAACCATCCATGAATGATAATACTTCATGACATGTAGTAGAATCTATCAATAATTCAGAGATAGGAAGAGGAAAATCATCTTTTGGACAAGCCTTATTTAAATCACAAAAATCGATACAAACACAGGCTTGTCCATTTTTCTTTTTAACAGGGACTATATTAGCCAACCATATAGGATATTTGATTTCTCGGATAAAGTCAGCAGCAAGAAGTTTATCAATCTCAACTATTATTTGAGGTAATATTTATGGATGAAAACGACGCTGTTGTTGCTTAATAGGTGTAATATCACTTGAAATGGCTAAGTGATGTACTGCTACATTCCGATCAAGCTCAGGCATCTCCTTGTAACTCCAAGCAAAGACGTCCTTGTTCTTGGATAAGAAATGTTTGTATTCATCCTTTTCATCCTTGCACATATGGGCACTGATAAATATGGGACGAGGGTCATCACTAGTGCTAAGATTAATTTCCTCTAACTCATATGTTGTAGCTTGTTCTCCTTCTTCCAATTGGGATGGGGCTGGCTGTAAGTCCACAAGTTCTTGAGATAATGTCATGTATACTTCATATCCTAAACCTTTCTTCATAGATGATAATCTTTTGCCATGGTAAAGAGCATCTCTTTGTTTTGGACTGAGCATTTTGTCAAAAGGTTCAAGAGAACCTTCTCCGGTAATCAAATCTGAAATTAACTTTATATCATAACCCATTTTTTCCATCATATTAAGGGCTTTCTGGTCATAAAAAATAGGAAGACAATATACTGAATCTTTATAACTTATAGAAGAGGCTGGTACAAAGATCATGGATTTTTTTTTTCTTTTGACCACTATGCTCTTTACCTTGGTTAGAATTCAAGACTTCATACTCAAGTGTTTGAAAGACAGGGTCTCCATCTTTTCTTTGTTCTCAGGGTATGTAGCGATATGTAACTTTCTTTGAATTTACTCTATCATGAGCAATTTCTTCTTTAGGGTTAACTCTATTAGCTCTGAAATTGGTTCCTTTGATCTCCTTGGCAATAATGCCCTCGAAGTAAAATTTTGCACCAGCATAGAAGGCTTCTGCAGTTGTAAAAGATTGTGTATCTGCAAATACTCTTCTAATTTCTCCCTCGGATGTTTTATACTTGAAGCACTGATGCAAGGAGGAGGATATCACGTCGTATTCATGCAACCAAGGACGTCCTAATAATGCATTGTAAGATGTAAATGCATCAATCACATGAAAGAGAGGAGTAGAAATCCATCCTTGAAATCTCAAGGTCAAACACGTAGTCCCTAAAGCTTGTTGCCCTGTTTGATTAAATCCCTGGATAATGATGTTGCTTCTTGTAAGATTTCTTATGGTATATCCCAGCCTTGTCAACGTCCTTAAAGGGATTAAATTTACAGTAGACCCAAAATCCAACATGATTCGATTAATTGACTTATCTTCTAAATCACCCGTGACTAACAAAGGTCGATTATGAAGCTTTGAGCCCAACAAAAGGTCTTCATCAGTGAATTCAATATTTAAGACTTCGAGTGGATTTGTATCCACATTAGCTACTTCTACCCTATAGTCATTAGGAAATTACATTGCGGTAACAAATGCCTTTCGCAAATCAGAAGACAAACACAAAGCATCATACACACTAAGAAGTGATGGTATTTTCTTTAAATGTGCAAGTACATTATATTTAACGGTCTCAGAAGGACCTGCCACATTTGGAGTTACATTATCAGAAGGTTGAGATTTTTCCTTGCGAGGCATTATGTACTCAATAGGAGGAGGACGGATCTTTTTTGTCTGAAATCCAGAACGAGTGGTAATATTAACCTCAGGAGTTTCTTCTGGGAAGCATAATGGTCCATCATCTCCTTCCACAACTCCGACAGTATTGCAATGTAAATCATCTGCCCAAGGGGTATTATTATCCACCACTTGCGGCTTTATTAATGTAAAGTTCACGAGAAATCCTTGCAATAAATCCTTCAATTTCATCCTTTGGCATCACTTTACGAAGTATTTTGTATTTAGGAGTTCTTTTCTTTTTGGAAAGAGGAGGTCGAGCTGCCCCCATTGGTATAGGGTTGTTCCTCGCAGCTTTAGCCCTTTCTTTAAAAGTCTGTCTCCTTTTTTGTTTCTTGCTGACATAAGGTCTGCCTTGATTGGTATAGAGCTGCTCAGGTTCTAACATCAAATCGTCGTCATCTGTTGTAGGCAACGGGATTTCTGGTAAGGCTGAGTCTTGCCTTGGTATTAAAACCGGCATTACCCTACTAAATTCTATATTCTCAACAAACAGACGCTTCTTTATGTGGGATGGTGGAGATTGTTTTACTGAGCATGTGAGGATAGGAAATTGTGTTGGAGTCCTACTTTTCCTCTCCATTATAGTCGGTGGAGTTGAAGGGGACCACAACTCTTTCATATGGATTACATGATGTGGCACCTTTGAGGGAGTCACTAGTAATGATGAATCTTCCATAGGGCGATATGATGGTGGTACATAAGGCACTGCATATGACGATAATGTTAAGGTGTCTATGCACTTAGGCAAAGCCTTTTCATCTACTTGAGTAATAGACACCATATTAGCGGATTGTCCTCCTTTCTTAAAATTTATAAGCAATGTAGGATCAATGGTTCCATCATCAATCATTTCTTGAACTTTATCTTTAAAAACAAAACATTCTTCTAAGGTGTGTCCTGGCATGCGATGATACTTACAATATCGTCCATCATCGTGTCTCTTATTATTTTCATTTACTTGACGAGGTTCAAGCAATTGCACCAGCTTCATCTCAGTTAATCCCTTAAAGAAATCCTCAACCACTTCTTTGGGAAAAGAATACTCCCTTTCAAGTCTATCTTTCAAACTTTTTGGCTTCCCAACACCATTAAACTTTACATTCTTCGACTGGACATTGGCCTCATTTGGTCGAACTTTTGTATATTGTGTTGCCACAGATGTCTCCATCACATGTTTATTCTTATCACGGGTGCGATCTCTCTTTCCTTTGTCTAGCCCATGTTCAAAAAATTTATGGTGCCCTTTGTCTGAGCGATGATTCAACTGATTGAGATAATTTTCTATATCAGTTGACTTAGATACCAACTCTTCAAAAGTCATAGGCCACACATCTTAAAGATGAACTGCCATTTCTGGTCGAAGATTGTTCATGCACATCCTTACAGCCTCTGGTTCTGTGATTGGCTGAGGACAATGGAGACTCAAATTTCTCCATCTGTTAATAAAATCAGATACCCTCTCATTGTGGGCTTGTTCTGTCTGAGTTAATTTAGTGATGCCCACAGTCCTCTGAGTATTATAGAAGCGTTGTAAGAAGGCTTCTTGCATCTGCTCCTAATTTCTTATTGATCCAGGCAGAGTTTACTATACCAAGTGAATACAAAACCTGAAAGTGTTTGAACAAACTGTCTTAACAAGAGAGCCCCATTATGAGCAGTATCTTGCAATGCTGCTAGAAAGTGAGCGATGTGCTCATGCGGCGAACCATTTCAATTGAATTTGGCAAATTGAGGTTGTCAATAATTTGCAGGGAAGGGAATCATGTCAATCTCAACAGGATAAGGCTTTGTATAGCCCGGTCTCATTACATACTGATTTTGCATTAACTGTACCCCAACCCCTTCGGTGATGAGCCTTTGTACTGTATCAAGTGAAACTATAGTTGGGTGATGTTGAACATCTGAAGCATTATTTGTTGCAGTGGAAGGATTCACAAAGGTTTGTGCTCTAAGTTGAGCAATTTCTTCTTTTTTCTATTGGAGCTCTCTTTGAAGTTGTATCAATTTATCATCAAGGGACATTTCATCAGTTGTCAAAACTTATTCTGTGCCTAACAAATTAGGTTCATATTCTTTTTCTACACTACCAATGGTATCATTAGAGCGAGAACGAGAATAAGAAGAAGCGGATGATTCATTGTCATTATTTTCAACTTCAAGAGATACAGATCGTGACCTAGACTGACTTCTCGTCATAGGTCGATGTTTCGGTACAATAGTACTCCTCCTTTTAAAATACATATCTTCCTCATCAGTCACACTAACAAGCATAACATTCATGACATGACAAGGGTGAGGTTTATTCAAATCAGGCACTGTGTTGATTTCACATAAGTGCTCACGTAACCAACAAACTCGCCTTCTATCTTCAGAGGAAAGATCATGACCTACCCTATCTTGTAAAAGCAGTCGATACTCCTTAGCCGTCAATCATCGTGTCACTACACGACGCCCTCCTGGGGTTAATGCTGGTTCGTAGTAATGGGTTGGTTGTTGATAATACCGACGCTGATAGTGGATGCTTTCATAATATTTATAAACAGGAGTATCTTCCCTTTCATTTCTTTGAGGTATAACACGTTGCATATGATGTCCGAAGAAATATTGTCCTCCAGTCTCATAATCAGTTGGTTCAGCAAAATGATATCGAGGAGATTGTCTTAATTCCAAGTAATCTTCATTTGACTCCAACATATTGCTCCGAGAAGATAAGGTTGAATCATATTTAGATTCATAGCTCATTAGTTTACCCGAATAGAATTGATAGTGCCAAGAACGAGGGGCATCATTTTGGTGATCCCTCACTTTAGGCGTGCCTAGGCGAGTAGCAGAGGGGCTTGTATAATATTGCTCTGATGTCTCCCTTGAAGGGTCATTAACTTGAACTTGTTACACTAGGGCAGGCACTACCCTACTTGGTGTTCTAAAAGAACTTTCCTTCTTGATAGGGCCTTTTGGTTGTTGAGGTTTGGGCAATTGAAGAGGAGGGAATTCCTTATCATGAGAATTTGCTCCAAATGCCTCCATATCTCTCGAGCATCTAATATGAGGGAAACGTCTTTGCGCAACATAGTGCTTCATTTCAACTGAAGAGGAATCCATATTTTCTTCCATCACTCTCTTACCCTTTCCAACGTGAAAGGTGGGTGATTTTTCCTCATTGTTAAGGACATCTTTAGGATCCTCACGGATAATAATACCAGGGTGCTCCTCCTGTTGGTATTAAGCTTTTGAGTATTAGGGACATGAACTTGGACTGAGGGTGATTTCCTCATCCTTTTATTCATAGCCTTAGTCACCACAAGAGTAAAGCCACCATTGTCCGCGTCATCATGCATGGGTGAATAGAATATTCAGGTTGTGGGATAGGGCATGGTGTTGATCACGGAATGTTTTCCGCTATAGCCATCTCCACAGGGACCAGCACCCACAATGCACTAATTTGTACGGAAACAAATTTATGAGTTGTGCCATTAACATTTGAGTTGCTCGCATGACTTGCCATTTTACCTGCGAACAATGAATGCAGAAATAATGTTTTAGTGCTTTGTGCACAGAAATTTTTTTTAATGCTTTATGCACAAGATATCATCTAATATTTGCTTTCTAAAAGATGAGGGGAAAAGCATGCTCTCACTGTGGTCGCCAAAATTTTTGTAAGCGTCAGAGTGCCCGACGTGTATAGTTTGTAAAAGAAATTCAAAATGGTGCTAGTATCCATCAGAGAAATAATAATATTTGAGTAGGCTAATCTCTTCTTGACCAAGCCGTAACACCAATCTCAAGAAGAGTAGAGCAATCTCTAAATATTTACTCGGATACATATTAGTATCACTTTGTTTGTAAAAAAAATATTTAGGAGGTGCATGCTTTCAGAAATTTATTTCTTTCTGTTAATTACTCTTGTTGAAAGAAACCCCTGATTAGTAGAAAACAAAGAATTAAATAGACATCAAGAATCAAATATAGAGAGATCAATTTTATTATTTCTAATGTATTACAAAATTGAAGAGAAAGAAGATGGGATCTTGGATCTCCAGACAATGGTTTGGAACCCTCCTCCCTTTCAAAAAAAAAAAAAATACAAAGGACCTTGTCGTTGTTGTTTCAAATTCTAAGTCTCTCTTTCTTTTCAATCTCTCCGTCTTTTCTTTCTCTTTTCTGTTGTTCCTTTTTTTTATCCTCTTTCCTCTCTTCTCCAATGGCAAATGAGGTCTCAATTTATATAAAAAACCAAGGGGAAGTTATTGCTAGGTGTTTAAAATGGATTGGTGGGGGAGTTATTGTAACTTCCTCATCGAAACTTCCTTATCAAGATTGTTGCGTTCGTTTATCATAACGAACATTTTCTTTGCTTTTCATTTCTCAAGTGCCTATCTGCTTATCTTTTATGTTTCTAAAATAAGTGTATATGGAGAGCCCCTATCCCTTTAAGTTGAAATAAGGTTCGTATGAGGGTGGGTATCCTCGAGCTAAATTTTATAGCTAAGGCTTATGATCACATGACTTTCAAATTTACATGAGGCGTTGTCCTCCTCAACTTAATTTTCATTTATACGAGGTACTACACCTCACATTGATTAGGATTTGTATGAGGTACTAATGTCATCCTCAACTTAATTTCATTTATGTGAGGTATTACACCTCATATTGATTTTGATTTGTATGAGGTAATATCCCTCACATTAGTTTTGAATTTTATGAGGTATTATCATCCTCATATTAAGTTTCATTTATAGGGCTTGTTCATATAATTTTTTTGTATCTACATGAACATGCACAAGGACAGTGCATGTTTAAAAACTAACATTTGAAGTGCTTTAAAAAATAGTAAATAAATTCTAAAAATATAAAACTTTATGAAAAGATTATAAACATGATTATAAACATGTTGGAAAAAGAAATTTTCAATTTGTATTTACCATTTGTAAAATCACTGCATTTTGCAAAAGCACTAAAATACATGTTTGTGTAAACATGTGATTTTTGATATTTGTCTCAAAACAAATTTTGAAAACTTATGAAATGTTTTATGGACTTAATAAAAGATGTTTATAGTATATATATAGTCCAAAACATATTTATATAGAATTTGCATAAAAACACTTATGTTTTGAGAAAAATAAAAAATATATATGTGTGAAGAATTGAGCTTGAAGAATTGCACACAATATATATAAATCCTATACAAAGTATACCCAAGAAAGAATGATAAGCTAGCTTGCTTCTATCTTTAACTTGATAATAGCTTCATTTCAGATATAATGCACCTGGATATAACATAAACAAACACAAAACACTAGAACCAATATTAGTCATAAATTGTTTGTAAAATCATCATCAAAACAAAAATGCCAACAGTTTCAAACTTTATTTGTTCAGAAGACAACTTCCATGAAACCTCATTTATCCTAGAAACTAATTTTTTTATTTTCATAAAATTTATCAATTAATTGCTTGGACAAATCATAATTCATGTCTCTATATAAGGAACATTGTGTGCATTCAAAAGAGGTATTTCCACTTGCATTGTTAGATGTCTTCAATTCTAAATAAAAAATTTCAATTTTATCACTCAACAATTTATTATCCTTCTTTACACTTGAATTCATCTTTTTAATAACTTCATAGTTTTCAACAAGTTTTTAAAATCGACCCAACATTTCATTATATTTAGAACATAAATCATCATATGTAGGGTATACCTCACTATTTATTGAATTACCATCTTTAGCCATGAAAGAAATATGCTTTTATCATCATCGCTCGAGCTACTCTCCGACTCGTTCCATATACTTGGAACTTTTTCCCTTCCCTTTATAATCATTTTTATTCACGAGTAATTTTTCGTTAAGTGACCAGGTTTCCTACACTAAAAATAAACCGGTTCAGTACCAAATTCACTAGAATTATATTTATTTACTTGATTGTGTAGTGATCTCGTTTGTCTTGCAGAAATTTCTGACCATTTTTTTATTTGAGTAAGGATTCATAGCCTTAAATAATTTGATCAACATCATTATCTTCATTCTTAGAACTTGAGTTTGACTCTTTCGTCTTCTTGGATCAGGATTTCTCTTTTTTAGCATCCAAGGCTAACAACTTCTTCTTAGTGTTATTTTCAGAATCATCTTCTCTCTATTTTATTCATACTTCGTAGGTGAGAAGATTCTCTCTAAGATTCTTAAGAGTTAGTTTAGAAAATTTTTATAATTCTTCAATGATCATTATCTTTGGCTTCCAATACTTAGAAAGAGAATGAAGAATTTTTTTTCACAAGGTCCTTGTTATCATGCTCCTTCCCCAAAACTTTTAATTTGTTCAGTATATCTGTGAATTCAATGAACATGTCCTGAATACTCTCCCAAGGACTTCATCTTGCAATAATCATACTTACTCGCAACCATTGTATGTTTCACCTCTTTTACTTGTAAGGTTCCCTCATGTGTAACTTTTAAAGTTTTCTAAATTTTCTATGCAGTAGAACAATTGGACAAATTGTTAAGCTCTTTAGTAGTTAAAAAATAATAAAGAGTATTTATAGCTTTTGCATTCAAAGAATAAGTCTTTTTGTCCTAAGCAATCCACTTATCTCTAGGAGTGATAAAAGTAACCTCAACTACAATGGTAGTGGTTCACTGTACCCATTCTCTACACTACTTCAAATATCATATTTGGTGGACAATAAAAAAGACTCTATACTAGCTTTCTAATTGACGTAATTGGTCCTATTAAAAAGACGGAGTCGGTTCACAGGGTCTGTTCACATCATGTCCCTTAAGCTAGGTTATGAATCCTAAAGATGGGTAATTCTCTGATACCACCTGTTAGATCTTAGATACAAGCCTAGAGGAGGGTGAATATGATTGCGTATTGTTTTTTGAGATATCACAGAACATATAGCGAAATAAAATAGATAATAAAGAACATAATAAGCAATACAATAATAACAGAAATAATCATAACTAGAACATACGAATTTTTAGAGTGTTTTAGATAAACAAGCTTACATCCATTTTTCTCTTTTGCAAAAGGGACTTCCTCACTATATGAAAGTTCTCTTGAATCATAAACCTGATTCTATAGGCTTCAAAACTAAAATCCAAATTTCTCCCAAACTAGTCGTCTAACCTAAACTCTTCACATGCAAGTATTCCTATCTAGTCCTTGATGGTGATCATTTTTCTCAATTCAATCCTAGCTTGAGTGCACTGTAAACCCTCCATTCACCCCGCATTAGGTACACTATAAAAGCAAGTCTGATACAAAAATTAAATAACAATTAAGTACAAATAGAAAGATCTCAAAGCCCTTTGATTGTGCAAATTGTTCTCCTCATGACTGAAGTGAAGCACTGAGAAGAGTGGCGACGATGATGAAGTCCTAGGGCAATACTCCTCAAAGGTTGATATTCGGATGATGAAGAATGACGTCGAGGATGCTTTCCGTGAAGCCTAAGCAAGATCCTTTCACCAACTTGAAACCCTATCTCTCTCTCTCTCTCTCTCTCTCTCTCTCTCTCTCTCTCTCTCTCTCCCCTCCCCCCCTAATTAGGTCAAGAATATCTCTGAAAATCATGAGAAAAGAGCATATATACCCTCGGCAATGAAAAGATAATACTGAGTCCAAAAAGAGATTAAAAATACCATCAATAGTTAGACTTAACCATCGTTGGTACAGTTCACCCATTAATGGTTACTATTCAACTCTCAAGAAAACATCAATGTGTAACTGTAAGCCACCAATGAGCTCAACATACCATCAATGATTAGATTGATCAGATTGAGAGCTTTCAGAATTGATATTATAATAATGATTTGGATAATCGAGTTAAAAGTTATGGCCCATGTAAGTTTTAGCCTCGATGCATATTTTAATTTTGCTGCTGACTGCTTTGATATTATTTAACTAAAATATTTATATCTCGAGCTATACATCTCTGAATTGAGTTACGTTTACTCTTGTAGACTTGTGACAACAAGACAAACACTCTAATATCCTTAAAAATAATTTTCACTCTTGATATTTTTCTAAAATTAGCTGTGATTAACTTATAATCTTGCTCTTTTCAATATCGAGCTTGGTTCTAACTTTTTATAACCTATATAAATATCTTAAATATATATTAGGCCAATGTAAATGTTTGTTATTCATCAAACTAACTCAATTGTACAAACATGATCCGAATAGCAATTATTTGGGGAATTAAGGGAGAGCGTAATGATAGAATATGTAATAATAATCAAAGGCCTTATTCTCTCATATATCATCAATTTATTGCTAATGGTATACATTGGTCTTTTCTTCTTTTAGGAGGGAACAAGGAGCATGTAGATCACTTCTTTCGCTCTTTGTCTCACAGGAGTAACTCATATTCTCCTTCTTCCAAGGAGCATGAAGAGGAGCATGTCGGTATCATGGAGGGTCTTTGAACATGTTCTTCCATGTTCTGTTTTGTTAGATCGGGTTGTCAAGAGTAATACATTTTGGGACCTCTATTTTTTTCTCTCCTATATTGATGTGTTTTGAAGATAGTGTCGAGATTGTAAGTGTACAATCAAGTAATAATATAGTTATAATGTTAATCCCATGAGGAATATGTAGGAAAAATTATAAAATGGTTCTAGATGTGTGTGTGGACAAAGAGGAGTGAAAGTGTGAAGATATGGAGACTATTTAATTATTTGCAAATAAAAGAAAATTAGAACAAGAGGGGAGAAAGAGAGTGGATACATAAAAGAAAACAAGGAATAAACAAGGAGAAGAAATAAGACAATAGAAGAGAACAAAAATCAAGACTAGAAAAATTAATCAAAAAGAGGAAAATCAAAACAAGTAAATAAGGAAGAAATCAAGTAGAGAAGATAGGAATCTAGAATTGAATTTATTAGTTAATTTCATTTAGGCTTTGTGAACTACTCTTTTTTTGTCACATTTTACTTTTAAATTTGTTAAGCATAGACTATCAAACTACTTAAAGAAAGCATAATCTATCAAATTATCGTCTAAGTAGAATCATTATTCATGAAAAGAATAAAAACTAGATAGTAATTTTAAAATTCATAATCATAACCTATCAAACCACTCAAGATAATCATTTATTATCAAATTCTTCATATATCAATTAGTTCTCTAATTGATTATCCTAAACATGACCATTTTAAGTGACCATAAAAGAAAATAAACTAGTTTCATACAATTCTAGAAGTCTTACAAGAATTAGTTCCTCATTTTACAAAATAAAAATGTTGATGTCAGTTATCAAACATGGTTTTTTTATGGATTAGTATTGGATTGGGATCCTCAAGCTTCTTCAGATGGCTAATCCAGGAGCCTGCTATTATTTTCTGCACACGAAGAACTCGTAAGAGGCTGGAGTTGGGTTCTTCGATTGTTCCTCCAACGATCAAGTCAGTATATGAACTGAATTTGTAAAAGTGAGATAACGAAGAAGATTTAAAGTTGCTTAAAAAGCCCTCCCCTTACCTTAAGCTGCATGACTTTGTTGTTTGAGGCAGAAAAATCGAAAGTGATGGAGTGCCCATGCATCTGTTCATTGGGGCTATGCAGGAGTACTCCAGCTCTACTACCTCCTTCTCCGGAGTGCGTATTCACCTTTAGCAACCACTAAGAGGTGAACTTGGTTGAGTTATGCTCAAGGGTATGACACGTCTAAGGAGTAGGTGCGTTGTTTGCTTAGGATGTCGAAGGCTTTGGTTAGGTAAGAGGCAAAGATGGGTTGATCATATGATGCAGTCGATTCTGTCAAGAAGTCGGCCAAGGCTTGGACCTTAATGGTCGTTCTTGGCTCGAATTGCACATCATACTCGCTGAGTTCGACCGACCAAGTGACCATCCTCTCTGAAGTGGTGGGGCTGCCAAGCGCCTTTTTTAGACGCAGACTCGTCCGTACAACTATGGTGTGGGCCTAAAAATTAGGGCAAAGTCTCCTGGAAGTAGTGATGAGAATGGAGGCCCTCTGAATGAGGGTTTAGTTGAGTTTGGTCACCTTCAAGTTCTGGCTAAAATAGTACATTAACTTTTGTATGTTATCCTCTTTCCGAACTAAGATGAAGCTGATGACTCCAGGGGAGATGGTCAAATAGAGTACAAGGTCTCCCCTTCTCTGGGTTGACTTAGAAACGACTTTTTCCTCAAATACTTCTTGAGTTTTATGAATGTTTCACTACATTCATTCGTCCAACTTTTTCCCTCCTTCAGCTCCTTGCTTTCTCTCAAGGTTTTGAAAAAGGGGAGGCTCCTCTCAGCAAACTTTGAGAGGGAATGGACCAATACCGCTATCTTCCCAAATAGCTTCTAGACATCCTTCAGCGTGTGGGATTCAGGTAGCTGCTCTATGGTGGCTATCTTTTCGGGGGTTGATCTCGATGTCTCTCTAAGTGATCATGAACCTGAGAAATTTGCCCGATTGTATCCCAAAAGCACATTTAGCTGGATAAGTTTTATGCGGTAGCGTTGAAGGATAGAGAAGGTTTCTTCAAGATCCGACACATGGGACGACACCTGTTTAGACTTTATGAGAATGTCGTCCATGTAAGCTTTTACATTGCAGCTGATATAGGGTTTGAAAATTTTATTGACCAACCTTTAGTAAGTTGCGCCTGCATTCTTGAGACCGAAGGCATCACTTTGTGGTAATAGGTTCCCTGGTCTGTAATGAATGAGGTTTTCTCTTGATCATACTCTGCCATAAGAACTTAGTTGTACAAGAGAAAGCATCCATAAAGCTTAGTAGTCATGACCCGCGCTTCCATTCACAAGTTGGTCAATTATGGAGAGGGGTAGCTATCCTTCGGGCAATTTTTGTTGAGATCTGTGAAGTCCACACACATCATCCATTTCCCATGGGACTTTTTCACTAGCACCACATTGGACAGCCACTTCGGATATTGTACTTCTTTGATTAAATCGACTTAAAGAAGTTGGTCAACCTTATCAGCATCCGCCTTTTGTCTCTCAGGATCGAGATGCCTTTCTTTTTGTTAAACCGACTTAGCATGACGGTTGACTGAGAGCTCATGGAACGCCACTTCAGGAGGAATCCTAGGCATGTCTTCTAGCCCCAAGCAAATACATCTGGGTTTTCAAGTAGGAATGTGATCACAGCTCCTCACAATGGTTCAACAAGGCTTGATCCAATCTTGACCTTCTTCTCTCCCTCTTGGTCAATCGGTATCTCATAGAGCTCTTTTTGATGGTGGTCGTCCTCTCTCACTCCCATATTTCTCTATCTGGAGGTGTGTCTTCTCGATAGGCAGGGTCTTTAGTACTCCTTTTCCCTTTATCGAGAGCAAATAACAGGATCTAGCTTCTCGCTGGTTGCGTCTGGCAATTCTGGCTCTTTCTGGAGTTGGGAACTTCACTATTTGTAATAAGTGGATGGAAATGTCAACAAGCTATTGAGGGCAATTCTTCCCAAAATAACACTATAGGCCGACTTGAGGTTCATTACCAAAAACTGAGTCTGGACAATGGATTACTGATGATACTCGCCAACTGTTAGGGGAGAGTAATCATCCCCTTTGGCAGGAGAAAATATCTTGTGAATCCAATGAGTTGATCCCGACAAGGTTGCAACTTAGACTTATCAATGCCCATCTGATTAAAAGCGTCGATAAATAAGATATCAATTAAACTTCATGTGTCTACCAAAATCCTCTTGACCTGAAAGCTGTTGATCTCATCTGAGATGATGAGGGAGGTCGTCTTGAGGTGTCTCAATGCCCCTCAAATCCGAGTCTCCGAAGGATATGGGTTGCTCCATCCTAGGCTTTTTGTCGCATAAGTTGACTTGCAACGCTCGTCTAACATACTTCTTTCGAGCGTTGTTGGACATTGCTCTAGACGCAGGCCATCGCTGGTAGTGTTGATGACACCCCTAGTGCTAGTCTCCATAGGTCAATTGTTAGGCGACTGTTGGAGGCGAGGTGATCTGGACCGAGACCTTTGGCCGGATCCCTCCGGGATGGGTTCTTTTTGGTCTCGCTTGGGGACAAACTTCTTCAAATATCTTATCTATATCAAGTCCTCAATATCTCTCTGAAGGACTCAACAATCATTGGTAAGATGATTGTGATCTCAATGATATCGATATATTGCCTTGTATCTCAGGATCGAGGATCCAACTTTATGCGAGGAGGAGAGGAATTGAGGTACCCCTCTTTCTAAACTATATAGAGAACTTTTGTGAGAGAGATGTTGAAGGCAGTGAGGGCCGGCTTCTTGGGGCCCTCCCTCCTACAATCCCTTCTGTCGGCCCTATTTGGCTAGGGGTTAGTTCTAGGGGATCCCTTGCCACCTCCTTCCTTGGAGAGAGGTTAGCCTCTGCTGCTGATGCGGTGTTATTGTTACTGCTTCAGCCACCCTGTACCCCTTCTTGTAGGCTCGGGCATTATCCACATCCATATATCCATGAGCATTGGCCATCAATTGCTTGTAGCTGGTGACTCGCTTCTTAATGAGCGAGTCAGACATCTTGTTGCTCTCCAAGCCGGCCACGATAGTAAACATGGCGACCGCACCACCAGCGTCATCGACTTCTAACCTTTTAGCCTAGAACCTCTTGAAGTAGTTCCTGAGTTTTTCTCCAGGTTCTTGATGTATCTGCATCAAGAGGAGGGGGGGGGGGGCAGATTTTGCTTGGTGTTGGCCAGAAAGTGATGCACGAACTTCTGGCTAAGCTGTTCGAAGTTGTGGATGGACTTTTCACTAAGAAATTCCATCATAGTGTGGTGCTTCCCGTCAAAGTGATGGGAAATACCTATAGATGATGGGATCTAATGCTTGAAGCATGGTCATCATGTCGTAGTAATTCTAGGCATGCTCAGCTGGATCTCCCACGCCTTTATACTTATCCATGCAAGATATCTTGAACTTCTCACGTGGCATTCATGATCTCGTCGGCGAGGGAAGTATTCCCCCCAATGGACTCCGTGATTAGTTGAAAGATCTGGTCTAACCAGATGCCATGTTTGTGGTCAACGGTCCTGAAGCCGCACGAAGATACCGAGGGCTACGCCATGCTGCCCATGTAGCGTGTTCTTGGTCATCATGACCAAAGCTAGGACTCTCCCTTGTTTCTTCCACAAACTGCTAATAGTCTCAGGGAGGAGATACAAAGTGAATTTGCTGGCAAGGTAGGGGAGAGATGTATTCAGCATAGTCCACTTGTTGTCCAGCTTGTGTGGCATGCACAGATGGAGAAGGGACAAATGGTTAGCTCATCACAGGTGGAGGGATAGCTGAGGGTTGGCCTATCGGAGGTGGAGGAAATGATGAAGAGGGTTGTTAGGGAGGAATCCGGCTGAGGAGCTCATTTGTGAATGCATCAAATTGTTGTTGGAAAGATTAAAAGATTCTTTGCGCAGATTCTTCCAACTAGGCCTAAATGGCATAGCCCGCTCACGGTTCTCCAGAGAGTGGGTTAACGGATCGACCTGTGCATTCAGAACTAGACATCTTACACTAAGAAGGATGATGAGGCCCCACGGTGGGCGCCAAGCTGTTGTCGAACAAGGGATTTCATTAAGGATTAGTGTTGGATTGGGGTCCTCAAGCTTCTTCGGATGGCTAATCTAGGAGCCTGCTATTCTTTCCTTCACATGAAAAACTCGTAAGAGGCCGGAGTTGGGTTCTCCGATTGTTCCTTCAATGATCATGTCAGTATATAAACTTGAATTTGCAAAATGTGAGATAACGAAGAAGATTTTAAAATTGCATAAAAAACCCTCCCCCTACTTTGAGCTACATGGCTTCGTTTTATAGTGGATCGGAAGGGCGGATAGGTAACTTGAGCCGAGTCCAAGAAAGTAGCTGACTCGGCAGACAGTTAACAGGTGTCGAGTGCTGGCGAAGATAAGCCATCCAATCATTTACTGTGGGGAAGACAGTTGTTGATTGGAGCTGACTGGATCTGATGAGTCATAATGACTATAGAGGCTAGAACAGTGATGACTTTGTCGGAACACTTAATACGATGGTAGTTGGTTATCAGCAGGGGGTTCAAGGATATAACTCTCTCTAGTCGTTTGGTCGAAGGCCGACAAACACGCCTTTTTGGTCGGCTACGCAAATTTTCGGATGGAACAATAGGCCAAGTAGGGGTGCTCATAAGATAGATCTGGGGAGTAGGCTGACAAGTATCGCCTTTTTAGTTAGCTATGCAAATTGTCGGATGGAACAATAGGCCGAGTAAGGGTGCTCATAACATAGATCTGGGGGCGAAGACCGACAAGTATCGTCTTTTTAGTCGGCTACACAAGTTGTCGGATTACAGAATCGGTCGCAGGTATAACTAGAGTTGTCGGTTTCTGGAATGATCCGATTAAGCATGGGTGAACACGTGTTGGCTTCCCAGCAGAGATTAATATTTGATTAAGTTTCAGTCTATAACAAAAAATAAGAAAATAAAAACATAAAAGAATAAGAAAAGAAATCTAAACTATAAAAAAATAAAAACTAACTAAAAATAAGAATAAGAGCAAGAAAATAAAAATCTAAACTATGAGCATAATAAAAATCTAACTAATAAAATAAAAGAGCATAAAAAAAGAATCTACACTACAAACAAAAAATGCATAAAATTAATAAAAGAACATAAAAAAATAAACAACAAAATAAAAGAGCATGAAAGTAAATATAAGATACAAGACATGAAAATAAATCTAATCTACCAACATAAAATTAAAGAAAATAAAATTCTAAACATGAATTTCTAAAACAAGAAAAAAAAACTTGCGTTGCAAGGGATTAGCCCTTAAAAGAAAATCATCATCTTTATCTTCATCAATAAAGAAGAAGAAAAGAAAATTTAAAATGTGGAAAAACAATTATTTTCATTGATTGCAAATAAAATTTATAATTTTAGAAGGTCTTTTCAATTAAGAGTAATCTTCCTCTTCAAATGGAGATTATTATAAAAATTTTCACACTTAAACCCATCATCCTCTACGCCTATTTATAGCCTGCAATAATTAATAAGAGCCCATGGATTTGGCTTGTGGAGCAAGGGTTAAATCTATGCCATAAATAGTTTTTGTTATGAATCACTTGGTTAGCTCCTTGGTTGGTCAATAGGTTCGCCCCTTGGTTGGTTCTTAATAGAATTGATTCTTTATTCGGCTTGTTGACCCGATTTTTTTATTGATTCTTTAGGCTTTTGTGGGCCTCATTTTGGCTTGATATTGGGCTTCAATAGATGATAGAAAAATGGGGGAATTTGACTCTTATGAGTTCTTATTCGTTCACTCTTCATTAACCTGCAAACTAAGATAAAATGTGTTGTTAATGATATATTTATTCAGATAAACAAATAGTAATGCTATAAAAATGTAATAAAATGTGAGGATCATATATGAAGCATTTTGTGACCTCTTATTATGATTTTAGTATAATTAGCTTTTTGGCTAGCATCTTGTGTTTTTCTGTTTTCTTTTTACTGCAGCATACTTTTGTATCTATTGGAATGTTTCGCAAAACTCTTATTAACGGAACGAGGGATATGTTATCACCCACCATCTTTTCTCAACAAAAAAAAATCCGACATTAGGATAATGTCTTAAAATCATACTCCTTTTAAAAGCACGAGTTTAGAAAAACTTTCGATAGACAAAAATACCCTTAGAATTTAAATATTAATCCATCAAGTAAGAGTAGGTTGATAAATTGATAAATTTTTATTGGATATACATACTATGAAGATGATTATATAGTTTAAATAAAAATGTAAACCTGAATGAAATTATTAAATGCTAACTTTAAAAATATCTACAAGATCAAGGGTGTATATGCAAAAACCAAATAAATTAACGAGACAAATGGTGTATGCCCCAAAGGTCGAACCCAGAAACAGCGTAGACCTACAAATGTACGTAATGTGGACGAGATATTTACAAAACCCACTAAACAAATTAAAGAGATAAAAGTGATTCTCAAAATTACAAAAAAGAAAAATTAAAACAAACGGTTGCGACTTAAGCACACAATGTGGCGGTCTCTCACCGATTAAAATTCATACTCCATTTAAAAGCACGAGTTCAGAAAAATCTTTTGGTAGACAAAAATACCCTTAGAATCCAAATTCTAATCCATTAAGTAAGAGTAAGTTGATAAAATGATAAATTCTGATTGGATATACATAGTACGAAGATAATGATATAGTTTAAATTGAAATGTAGACCATAATAAAATTATTAAATGCCAAATTTGATAAATTCTGATTGGATATACATAGTACGAAGATAATGATATAGTTTAAATTGAAATGTAGACTAGAATAAAATTATTAAATGCCAAATTTATAAATATTTACAAGACGAAGAGCGTATATGCAAAATTTAAATAAATTAACAAGACAAATAATGTTTGCCCCAAAGGTCGAACTCAGGAACAACGCAGACCTACAAATATACAAAATATAGACATGATATTTTCAAAATTCACCAAACAAGTTAAAAAGACAAAAGTCATTCTCAAAATCATAAAAAAGAAAATTAAAACAAACAGTTACGACCTGAGAACACAACGTGGCGATCTCTCACCGATTATTATTCAAGTAGTTCACGATACTGTATAATTAGTTTTAAAGTTTAATTATACTATTATTATTTAAATAGAACTCTAGTTATAATTATTATCATCTCACCTGCAACATCATGTATTAATATATATAAACCAAGAAATTACAACAATTTTCATAGCACTTTTATCTCTTTCTATAGGTATGTACCTTTGTTATTTTATTCTTATTAGATTAGACTATATTATTTTTAAGCAATTAATTATATTGTATATTTAATTTTTTTTTATATTAAGAAATAGCAACAATTTTCACAGCAATTTCATCTATTTTCCTCTTATAAGATTAGATTATATTATATTATTTTAAAGTAATTAATTATATTGTATGTTTGATTTTTGTTTAGATCAGAAATTATAATAATTTTTATAGCACTTTCATCTCTTTCAACATTTATACGCCTTTATTATTTTCTTCTTATTAGATTAGATTATTATATTAGATTAAATTGTTTAAAAATTATGAATTATAAAATTGTAATAACTTTTACATCTATGTTCTTCTTATTAGATTAGATTAGATTATTTTAAAGAAATTAATGTGTACTATATATTTTTGATCTTTTTTTCATATCACAGAGTTTAATTATACTATTATTATTTAAATAAATACTATTTGTATGAAAGTCAAAGAGAATCTAACACATATCTTAGATCTTAATACCAATTGTAATATTTACATATATGTGTTGGTTAAAATAAATTCCATGTATAGGCTTAACTTATATAATCCTACTTTAACTGATTAGGTAATTTATATTTTTTTAGATCCAAATTCTTCCACAAAATCAAAAGAGAGTAGTAATGCTATATATATATATCCACAGGACCACATATATTTTGAAAATGAATAAAGAAAATCATACAAACAAACATCATATTAATTATTCCCACACACCCACTATTTTCAAAACCACCCTTCTTCATTTCCATCTATAATATATCCACATATCCAAATAAAGCTTCTAGAGTTTTCCT
>BQKN01000557.1:0-18700 GCA_022839385.1 Asparagus kiusianus
ATATATATATATATATATATATATATATATATATATAATTTTAATCCCCCTGTATGAAATCATTAGATCAAATATTTTAGTCCCCTTGCATCAAAGAAAAATTTTAAAATTTTCTATATAACTCCCACTTTGTCATTAGCAAAAAGAAATAAACATAATTCAAGTAAAATTCATTTATCTATTCCTGGGTACCTTAATAAAAACATTAAGCACTTTGATACCCTTTTTATATTATATCATTAGGATTAGCCCTTAGGAATCCAAATCCACTTGGAATTTGGTTTCCATTTATTAACATAAATATAATTCTTTGAATTGCATATATTTTTCTTAAAACTTGAAATATAATCATCTCTTTCATTTAAACAAGTATCTTCAGATACCCAAATGTACATAGATTTCTTATACAAAGATACTTTATGAGATGATGCAAAATGTGTTCTATTAACATATTCATTTTTCTTGTGAACATATCCTAATCCAAACTTTTGATTAGAAGACTTTTGAAAAGATAATAAATTAGTCAAGTCTTTTTTTCCTTTGTTGAATTTGTTCACATTAAAAAATAACTCTTCATATTTGAGTTTAAAAGAACACATTTCTTTATCTAAATCTCAAATACGAGTTATTAATTTATCACATTCAGATTTTAGATAAATATTATCATTAGTCAATAATTTATTTTCAGAAAATAAATTATTATTTAGTTCATTCAATTTTTCAACTTGTGAAGAATTTGAAGTTGCTAATTCTAAGTTTAATTTTTCATTTTTAGTTTTCAATAACTTATAATTAAACTTTAAATCCTTATATTTAACATAAAGTTCATTGAATGCTTCTAATAATTCCTCATTATTTAAATTATCACATAACTCATCTTCTTGTGTCATAAAACAACAGTGAGTGAATTCCTCTATTTGTTCTTCTTCTTCTTCGGAAGAAGATGAGTCGCTATCATCCCATGTCATTGCCAAAGCCTTCTTCTTTTTATCTTTTAACTTCTTGAAGTTTGTAGAGTTTGACTTTGACTTTAGAAAAGGATAATCATTCTTCATGTGTCATGGCTTATTGCAACCATAACAAATAAAATTATTGTTTGTATCTTTAACCTTTTTATACTTATTTTGGATAAAGAACTTTTTGAATTTTCTTGAGAGAGCATCAATGTCTTCATCATCTTCATCTGATTCATCATTGTCGAAAGATGCATTTAAAGCAATGATTTTCTTTTCTGGTTGTTCTCTTTTCCTTCTATCTAGAAATGATTTGATTGAGAATTATATATGGATTGTGTGATTTTTGAGAAAGACCCATTGGTTTCTATTTTGGAACCATTAATGATCGAAAAATAACATTGATGGTGTATGTAAACCATCAATAGTTGTATGGCACCCATCAATGGTCAGAATGATGAAACTTATTCTTTTTATTCTAACTCATGTATTTGTGTATTTTCTATACTAAATTATATTTATATGCTTTTGTAGAGTATGGCTTTACACACGAGGACTTGTAGATGATAACTTTCTGTAAGAGAGATCCAAGAGCGATACGAGAAGCTCTTCATTATCTACAAGCAGGGAGTTGATATCCATAATTTGAAGGAGTACGCCAATATCATGGAACTCCTCGAGAGAGTTGGATTCAACCCAATGATGAAGAAGGGTAATGAGAAATCAAGTATTACTTTCGTGCACGATTTTGGAGCACGAATCCAATACTATTATTGTTAGATATAGATATCCTGCAGGCAATAATTGTATATTATAACAGGACCTATATGAATATAACATCCTTGTTCAAAATAATAGTATGCTATTTTGGTTAGATTTATCTGGTATTTTTAAATATAGATAAACTCTTTAGAATGATACTAGACTATCAGACATTTCGGATATGATCGTAATGAAGATATCTGATTTATCGCTAACGTATATTCTAAAATGTTCCTAGTCGATGAAGTGTTAAAATGGGACATTATCACTTTGGAAAGACTAGTGTATACTCTATTTCTCCTTTGGTAGGATGATGATCCATCTCTTGGATCATTGATGTTAGACATCAAGATATAGTATACATGTGACTCATTAGTGAATGAGTTGACTGAACGGCTCACTGAGAACATCTAGTTAATAATTATACTTAATTATCAAATAGAAGCTCTCAAGTGATATAGTACAAAGTAGTCTCTTGACCTGAGGCATGAGTGCAATATCTTACATGTCAGTATAGGTGTACTTAGACTTTTACCTAACCATAGTTCTCATTGAGTTGTGCATAACGGTTCTTGTTGGGTACATCCCGAGACATAAGTAGATGTTGAGATGCCAAGATGGGATTCGTCTCTCCCAGTATAGGGGTTGATGTTATAAGATTGTTTGATATAACTATATCCAGGAAATCCTTGGCCGAGGTAAATAAGATAAACTGAGTGTCAGTTTGATCTTATGGGTTATGAGTTTAATATCAACAAACACTAATCGAGCTATTAGGGTTTGACAGTTTTCCATATCGTAGGCTCAATAGCTTGACATAGTTTGACGAAGAGACCGGACTGTACAATATTATCACTGAGTGGTCCTGATAAAATTGTGTTAGCATCTTGCAGATATTTATCACAACTTATACCCAGGTAGTCTTCATGTGTAACTAGCACCTCTGTTGTACTTGTGGATATCATCCACTATCAAGTTCTTAAGTTGGGCCCTAGAGTCACACCAAGCGCGTACTTGAATCCTATGAAACACAATTTATAGAGTGATGTGTATGATTGATACGCATATATGATTTTAGCAGATACACATAAAAATGATTATGTATATCGGTAAAATCGGAATGCTATGTGCTTAGGAAATAAATTCTAGTATTTTTTCCATAAAGTTAACTTTTAGTCAAGTAGTTAACTTTTTGGTCAACAGTTAACTTTTGATCAACTCGTTGACTTTTTGATCATATGATAACTTATTAGTCAATGATTGGAAAATTACGAAATACTGTATTTATGAAATACCGTTTTGATGTGCTATTTTTATTTATGAAATACACACTTTATTATACCTTAATTAATGAGTCATGAGATGAATCATTAAGATGGTATGATTTGGGAACATGATTTTAGCATATAGTTTTGATTCTTCATGACTCTTTGCATGACTCATGAGATGAGTCATTGCATGACTCATGAGAGAATCATTGTTTTGATGACTCATGGTGTGACTTATAGGATGAGTCATTCATGTCATGACATGTTTTTCCTCTATAAATAAGAGCTCTTTTTCTTCTTTCATGGTTAATGGAAAATAAAATAAATCTTTTATTCATAGTTGCTTTCCATAAAAGAAAAGAAGAGAGATCTACCCCTTACTAAACTCTAGCAATCTTTGAGTAAGAGGAAGTAGTAGGATTTTAAAGTACTCCAGGGTGGATATCTTGTCTTGTGTCTCTAGAAAACTCCGATTTTATCAAGCTCACTTGAAGATTTGGAGATCTACTATGAGGGGATTTACTACTACAAGGAGCAAGAGCTAGGGGTTGTTCGATCTTCCATCCAATCACGCTTCGAAAGTATGACTTTCTAACTCTTGTATGTCCTCTTTAATATAAGGATCATGTTAGATTTAATAAGGATGGTCCTATTTTGTATTTCATGCTCTCTACATGCTTAGTATAATTATACATACAGTATTCCGCTGCGTATTTGGCATGTAATAAGCACGGGATTTCCTTCAATTATAACCAAAGTTTGAAGGATCAAGATTAGTACCGAATACATCCGGATTGTCCTCAATCTTTCAACCCCTCAGAAAGGATGTCAGGATCCTTTCGATTACTCTATAGATGTTGTAGTTGGTTCTAAGGACTACAACCACAAGTTGAAGTTTCTTTGCAGGAAGACTTTCTCCTGGGTCTTCAACTCAGGATATTTAAAGCTTGAGTATATTCTTCTCAACTTCTTTCTTAAATTTGACGTATATCCTAGGGCAACATATACCGCTTAGCATCCGAGATGTTATTCTCTTGCATTGGCTAGCTAGTGGTTAGTCTTTAGATCCGACACAGGTTATCTCTTGTTGGTTGCTGACACGTTCACTCACCACGAAAGTGAATCATCTCGAGAAAAGAAAACCTTGGTTGAGTTTACACAAACTCCAACCAACCTTGATGTTCTTGTTTTATTTTGGAAACAAGAACAGAAGTGAATATCTCAGCGAGGTGAGAGATACACTCTTCCCGGTATCAAATTAAGATCTAAATATTGAGGGAACGACAAGCAATGATAAATACACAGAAAAAATACCCAAAGTAAATGAGGTGAGAAATATACGTGATTCGGAAACTTGCCTACGTCTACGGGAGGGGTGAAGGGAGATTCCACTATGATGGAGAACACCAACGACTTGCACAACCTACAAGCTCGTCCTAAAGAGATGAAGCTTCGATTTTACCCAAGAAAAGATAACCTCTTCCTTGTTCAATCCCTCTAAGTTTATTAAAACTATCCCCTTTTATTTATCTTTTTGTAAACCCTAGGAAACAACATTCCTATTTATACCAAATCCCAGTCCAAAACCGATCTAGAAAACAAAACCGCCCGCTCTTGGATTCCGAGACACCCTGAGGTATCTCGGATTCTGAGACACCCTGAGGTGTCTCGGGTGCCGAGACACCTCAGGCTATCTCGTCAGGTGCCGAGACACCTCAGGGTGTCTCGTGCACATTAAGACACCCTCATGGTGTCTCGTGTGTATTGTTCTCCATATAGTCTCCACCTCACCCCATCATCGACCCGAAAGGCCATGCCCTCTTGGGTAGATTAACACGAGTTAATATGAAGCAAGTCTAAGAAATGCTGAAACTTGCTTCTTATCACCACTTTGGTCAAAATGTCTACGTGATTCTCATTTGTGTGCACCTTCATAAGAGAAATATCACCTTTCTCTATGACATCCCGCACAAAATGATACCTGACGTTGATATGCTTGGTACGAGCATGATGAACTTGATTCTTAGCCAAATAAATTATACTCTGACTACCGCACCACAAGTTCACACAACCCGGCTCAACCCACAAATCATCTAGAAGACCCCACAACCACATTGCTTCCTTCACTCCCTCTGCCATGGCTATGTACTCAGCCTCTGTAGTAGAAAGTGCTGATGTAGCCTGTAACATAGATCACCAACTAACTGGAGCACCATTTATTGTAAGCACATAATCAGTAGTAGATCGTCGTCTATCTAGATTGTCCGCATAATCTGAATCAACAAACCTGCTAATCTGACTTGTATCTCCACCAAAATATAGACATGTATCAATGGTACCCTTCAAGTACCTCAGGACTCATTTCACTGCTTTCCAATGCATCTTTCCCAATTTTGCTATGAAACTACTGACAATACTGACCGCTTGTGAAATATCTAGACGTGTACACACCATTGTGTGCATCAAATTGCCTATTGTGCTAGCATAATGTACACGCTCCATGTGTGCCTTTTTTCTGCTGTAGTAGGAGATTGTTTACTTAAGAGCCCGAAATATGGAGCCAATGAAGTCACCACTAACTTAGTACTTTGCATCCCAAACCTTATGATAACCCGTTCAATGTAGCCCTTCTAACTCAAGAGCAATTGTTGATTCACCCGCTCTCTTCTAATCTCCATACCTAGTATTTTCTTAGTAGTGTCATGTCCTTCATCTCGAACTCTTTACCAAGTTGAGATTTCAGTCTATCTATCTCCACCTTGCTTCTCGAAGCAATAAGTATTCCATTCATATACAAAAGAAGATAGATATAATCACCTCCATGAAGCTTTCGAATATAGACACAACAATCATAATTGCTTCTGGAAAACTCATGCTTTAGCATGAAGGAGTTAAATTATTTGTAGCACTGCCGAGGAGATTGTTTTAATCTATAAAGTGATTTCCTCAAGCGACATACATAATACTCCTTATCCTCAACCTTGTAACTCTCAGGCTGATGCATATAGATTTTCTCCTCCAAGTCTTCGTGCAAGAAGGCTATTTTGACATCAAGTTATTCCAACTTAAGATCACCATGAGCAACAATACTCAAAAGCACCAGAAATGAAGTGTGTTTCACCACAGGAGAAAAAATCTCATTGTAATCCATACCCTCTCTTTGTGCAAACCCTTTAGCCACAAGTGTAGCCTTGTACCTTATACCGTCGAGCTCGGAAGAATCCTCCTTTCTCTTGTACACCCACTTACAACCAATAGCTTTCTTCCCTACAGGCAATGGGACTACCTTCCATGTTTGGTTCTTCCGGAGAGCTTCCATCTCTTTCTCCATCGCAGCCAACCAACTCTCACTATTCCTATCCCGAATAGCTTCTTTGAAGGTGACCGGCTCATCATCCTCCACCGAGAGTGCATACTCAACCAAATTTACCTGCCGATAGTGCTTCAGAGGCTGATCTGACCCTAACTTCTGAACCTGTTTGTATGCTCACCTTTGTCTAGTGGAAGCCAAACTATCTTCGATCTGCTGTTATTATAGTGCATGTATATTTTCTTGCTGAACCTCCTCTTATTCAAGCTCATCATCATTCTTTTCCTCAGTGTCTCCATGATCTTCCTCTTAAACACGACTAGAACCTGGTTGGTCCTTAGGTTCTATCTCAATCATCTGGGACATTGAAGTTCCAATAGTCTCAACACCATCATTCTTGGACATCCTAGCTATCATGGTTTCTCATCAAAGATAACCTCTCTGATGATCACAAACTTAGAATCTTCTATACACCAAAGAAGATAGCCATTTACGCCCGCTACATACCCCAAGAATATTACCTTCTTGGCTCTCACGTCAAGCTTTCCCTTGTTAACATGGTAGTAGGCTATACATCCGAAAATCCTGAGCCCATCATAATCTGCATGCTCACGTGACCATACCCGATAGGGTACATCATCATCCAATGTCGAATATGGAGATCGATTCACTATGTAGCAAGCTGTAGCAATTGATTCTGCCAACCATTTTTTGCCTAACCTAGCATATGATTGCATACTCATTGTTTTCTCTAACAATATACGGTTCAGTCTCTCCGTGACTGCATTCTGCTGTGGTGTAGATATGACTATCCAATGTCCAGCAATACCCTCCTGATCACGGAACTTCTTGAAAGCACACTCTGTATACTCTGTACCGTTATCAGATCTCAGTGTCTTTAATTTTCTACCTATTCTATTCTCAACCATTGCTTTTCACTTTTTGAATATCTCGTATACCTTATTCTTATGCTTAAGAAAATAAATCCAAGCATACCTAGAGTAATTATCTATAAACAAGACAAAATATCTGAAACCGTCCTTGGAAATTATCGAAGTCAGACCCCCAACATCTATATGCACATAGTCTAATATACCTCTGCTCTTGTGCTTACTTTTTAGGAATTGCACCCTGTGTGTCTTTCCGTACACACAATTCTCATAAAAAGCCATGCAAGGTTTCTTCATGTTCTTCAGCAAACCTTCCTTACCAAGCATATCTAGACCCTTTTCTGACATGTGTTGAAGCCGCCTATGCCATAACCGAGTATACTCACATAGGTCTCCACCACTTCCATCAGTTCCAACTGTTGCATCTCCTATCACTGTCATACCCGAGAGAGTATATAGGTTACCATGACGAATGCCCTTCATCACTACTAAGGAACCTCGGACAACCTTCTTTACTCTGTTCTCTGTAACTACCTTACAACCACCAGAGTCCAAAGCGCCAACTGAGACAAGATTCTTCCGCAAGTCAGGAACATATCTCACATCTATCAGGGTTCTGACCATTCCATCATGCATCTTGATTCTGATATCACCAAGCTCCACCGTTTTACAAGCTTGATTATTCCCTATCAATATGGTTCCACCATCAATACTTCTATAGATAGTAAACCACTTCCTATTTGGACACATGTGATAAGAGCTGCTCGAGTCAAGAATCCACTTACCGGAGATATCTTCACCACCCGTAACGACTAGCATTCTTTTTCGCTCCCTTCCTCCGAAACATAACTCGCCTCTTCCTTACCTTCTCTTCTCTTGTTTTTCTTGTTGTTCTTCTTCCCACCTATTCTCTTGTTAGGACAGTCAACCTTGAAATGCCCAAGCTCACCGCATTTGAAACACGGTCTTTCTGCAAGAGGCCTTAATTTTAATATAGACTTTCCTCCCTTACCTTTTCCTCGCTCAGTGCTCCTTCCTCTTACAAACAATCCTTGTGCCTGGTCCTTGTTACCACTAGTAGCCATGTCACTAGTTGTAATTTTTCAAAAATCATCTGCTAGAAGCAACATTCTAGTCTCATCCATCTTCAAATTGTCACCTACGAGCATCAATATTTTTACTATGTTATCATAAGACTTTGGTAAAGAAAAAAGTAGCAGAAGTGTTTGATCCTCATCTTCTACTTTCACATCAATGTCCTTCAAATCTGATATGATCGTATCAAACTTGTTGATATACTCCCGGATTGATGAGCCTTCCTACATTTTACAAGTATATAATTTAGATTTCAAGTAGATCCGATATGTTAGGCTCTTCGTCATGAAGGTACTCTCTAATTTTGACCACACACCCGTCGCCGTTGCCTCTCCATCCACTAGGAAAGCTATATCCCTCCTAAGATATAGGATAATCGATGCTCGTGCTTCGAGATCTAACTCTTCCCAATCCTCATCAAACATATTTTTGTACTTTTTTCTCTTCCCGCCAAAGCCTTGTACAATTTCTGCGAAATTAACGAATTTTTTATCTGCATCCTCCAATAAGAAAAATCATTCTTCTCATTAAACTTTTCAATCTCATACTTTTCAACTGTAACTGTTTTACTGGTAGACACCATTCTCCACTTGTTTTAGTAAATCAGTTTCTCTTAAGAATTTTAACAAACACTTTGTGTGCACCACACAATAACCAAGCAACACCTCAAATCGGAAGCTCTACCACCCCTAATCTGAACAAGGACTTTGATACCAATTGTTGGTCGCTGACACACCCACTCGCTGCGAAAGCGAATCACCTCGAGAGAAAAGAAAACCCTATTTGAGTTTACACAAACTCCAACTAGCCTCGATGTTTTTGTTTCGTTTTGGAAACAAGAACATAAGTGAATATCTCAGCGATGTGAGATATACACTCTTCTCGATATCAAATTAAGATCTGAATATTGAGGGAACGACAAGCAATAGCAAATACACAGAAAACAATACCCAAAGTAAATTAGACGAGAAATATACGTGGTTCGACAAACTTTCCTACGTTAACGGGAGGGGCGAAGGGAGATTCTACTATGATGGAGAACACCGATGACTTGCACAACCCACAAGCTCATCCCAAAGAGATGAAGCTTCAATTTTACCCAAGAGAAGAAGCCTCTTCCTTGTTTAATCCCTCTAAGTTTATTAAAACTCTCCCCTTTTATTTATCTTTTTGTAAACCCTAGGAAACAACGTTCCTATTTATACCAAATCCCAGTCCAAAACTGATATGGAAAACAAAACCGCCCTCTCTCAGATTCCGAGACACCCTGAGGTGTCTCGTGTGCCGAGACACCTCAGGTTGTATTGCACGCACAATGTCGAGAAACCCTTTGGTGTCTCGTGCCGTTCACATCTCTGTATGGATGTCTATGGTTATTGCTATTGCTAGGGGGGTTATTGAAAAGAGGGTCAAGCAAAGGACTCGGTTAGCGTATCCATTTCTAACTACACGAATTTGTTATGATCAAATAATTCCTTCTCTTGAGTCTGGTCAATTTGAGAAGGGAAGGGTTGCAATATCATATGAGGCGTGGAGGAAGAGCATTTGCTAGGGGGAAGGGAGGGAATACTGCTAGACAATCATCTGGATCCTAGCTAGCTAATACAGAGGTCCCTAGTTCATCTGGTGCAGGTGCTTCTCATTAGACTCTTCAGTCACTAGGAGAAAGTATGGTATCGATCATGAATTTGATGGCCTGATTAGTCCATCTCACGATAAAATTTTATCTAACCATCTCACCATATCATTAACTCTACACATACAGATGAGTTGGTAGCTTATTTAGCAAAATGAGTTACAAAAAGATGAAATTGTTAGATCCACGTCTTTTGATATGATAATTAGGGTGGACCACATTACATATGCATCTTTTTGCAGCTCATTTTGTAAAAATGAGACGCCACCTCATATCTATTTTTTTCATAGACATATACTCACAAATGATGCAATCAATATAGCCAATCTAACTAACAGTATTTCTACTGTCACCTGATGCCGACATAAATTTCTTCTGAGAGATTCCTGAATCGTTCACCTACAGCTATGTAATAATTCTCTCAGGCCTTGAGTAAAGTTTTTATTTTTATTTTTTTAATTTATTTTCTCAAGCTCTCAGAGGGCACAATTGCACAGTTTCATTCAAAAGTACACCATCATGAATTCATGATCATCATGATTCTGCGCTTCTCAACTACGAATGATCAAAGATTTTGGATGGGATTGAGATACAGTAGGATGGTAGAAGTGATGGTTTTAAGGCTTCAACTAACTTGTTTCAGAGTCAATAATAAATCCCTGCTAGCGCTCTGCAACAAAGAACAGCATCTGCACGCGCCAACAAACGACAAACCAACAAAACCATATTGTGAGTGTAGTTTTCTAAGGGGGGAAAAAGGTTTTAAAATAATAAACTACTACAAAACTTCGTTTAAGCTTGGTCACTCGTTAAGAAACCTCCTATCGTTGTCCTTTTACTACAAAGCTCTCTGTCTTGAGAAACTTGTTAAGAGTAACACCCACATTCTTGGCCTTTTCTCTTTCAAATATCTTTCAAAAATGATGTTCTTCCTCAGAGTATTACGAAACCTCCTCTTTCCTCTATTAATTCACATCAAACTAGACAAACACTGATCCATGACATTGATATATGAAGAGAGTCAATGAAATATCAAGATAACCCATTCGGTTTAGTCTTTATTTCATGTGATTTCGATTTCTCAGCTCGTGTTTTGTCTTGTGAAAATATGAGTATTGTTGATTAGGTTTTGAGAGAGAAGATGGTAGTTTTGCGATATAAAAATATTTATGACTTGAACATGTTCTTTTAAGTAAATTAAAAAAAATTCTAATGACGAAGATTATGCAATCAATGGCAAGGGATTCCGTAATGGTAGTGAAACATGAAGAGTTTCATAATAATTATCCCAAATAGTTAACATAAACAAAAACTTACATAATTAAGGAGGATGAAAATATAAAGAATTAATTACATCATGGTAACTTAAGTATTGTTGGTTTTGGAAGTGTGAAGACCGAAACCTGAAACAAAACCGTGAGTCTGGAAAATTCTCGTGTCGGTCATCGACATGGTGACTCCGATCGACCTTATCGACTGTAGGAAAACAGTACAAGAACTCATTCTGGTCGGTCGACCGAGAGTGGTCATCCGGTCGACCGAATGTGATGGTCCTGTCGACCGAAAACGTGCACCAGACCCTGTAAGAAAACTACGTTCAGGCCGGTTGACCGACACTCATGGTCCGGTCGGGCGAAGTTAGTTTTTCTAGTTTCCTAATTCGTTTTGGAAACTGTTTTGGGCTAGGATCCTATATATACCTAAACGTTTTTATCGTTTGTAAAACACGTGGAAAAGAGGGTTTTGAGAGGATTCTATCATAGAGATCTCAAAGAGATAAAACCTATTTGTGAGCATTGTAATCTTCTTCAAATTAATCAAAGAATTGTGTGGTATGGCTCCCGAGGACGTAGGCACGTTGCCAAACCTTGTTAAATCTGATGCGTTCTTTCTTGTTTATCTTTCCTGCAGTTTTTCTTTTATTTGCGGTGATTTTCCTACTTGATAAACTCTTAGCACAAGGTCCGCAAGGGCACGGATTCAATTGATTATTTCGAATCCCCAACAACTGGTATCAGAGCTTTGTTTAGAAGATTTGTGCAAGAACCATGACAGAGGAAAGTAAATAAAAGATTGAGAAGTTTGACGGGCCAGACTTCGCCTATTAGAAGTCGCAGATGGAGGACTATCTGTACCAAAAGGATCTTTACCGTCCGTTGATGGGCAAGGCTAAGGGAAAAGAAGGATGATGAATCAGACGAGGAGTGGGAAATACTAGATAGGAAGGCTTTAGGGAAAATCTGGTTGTCGCTCACCAAATCAGTCACCCATAATATATTGAAGGAGAAGATAATAGTGGGGCTTATAAAATCACTCGCGAAGATGTATGTGTAACTGTTAGCCGCAAACAAGGTGCATCTCGTCAAAACGCTCTTCAACCTCAAGATGGCTGAAGGATGCTCCTTCACGATGCACCTCAGTAAGTTCAACATAATTGTTGATCAACTTATCTCTATGAAAATCATGTTTGATGATGAAGTTCAAGCCCTATTGATTCTATCGTAGTTGCAGGATAGTTAGACAAATTGCGTGACCGTAATTAGCAACTCGACGGGGAAGAAGAAGTTAAAGCTGAGCAAGGCTGTTAGCATGATTCTATTCGAGGAGGTTATAAGGAAATCGTCCGAATCAGAAGGTTTAGGTTCAGCCCTAAATCTCGAACAGAGAGGCTGAAGCCAGAAGAAGGGAAACCAGAATAGGAATCGGTCGAAATCAAAGAAGAAAAGGTTGAATTTAAAGGTTAGGCCTATCAAAGGGAAGCGTTAGAACTACGGCCAAGAGGACCATATGTCTTCAGTCTGTAAAGCATAAAAGAAGGATGCGAATGAGTAGGAGGCTCACATCGTGCAAGATGCCTTGATCCTTGCTATGGACAGCAATTTTGATTCTTGGGTTATTGACTTGTTTGTGGGAAAATTTGGTCGTAAAAAAGACGATGAAAGAAAATGACTTGTATTCTCTCAAAATCAATTACAGTTGGATTCCCTGATTACAAAAGAGAGGAGAACGAATTTGATTCTCCCTTTTGTTTAAGTCTGGGTTCTTCACGGTAGCGATGGAGTGCCTCCTTCGAATGCTTGCGTCGAGTTTGCTCTCCGTTGACGATCCGCACGTCTTGATTCACTGGAACGATATATTCTCCTCACGATTTGACGTTGTGGAGAACTTACATGGTAAGTTTTAGAACTCTGGACGAGTTGATAACTCTGAACGAGTTAGAAACTCTTGAACAAGAGTTGATTTGAACCGAGAATCGGTTCTCAAGCCAAGGATGAAGAAGCTCATGTTGCCGATCTCCAAAGCTCCAGAAAATGCTCCAAGGATTTCTTCTGCTGCTGCCAAACCCCAGATCCGAAAAATGCCAGCCGAAAGGATCCCCGAATACCCTCTGCTTCATTTCCAAAAAAGCTAGCCTGAACTCAGTTGAGTTTACCCATATTTATAGGGAATTAAGGGGTGTAACCGTCCCCCTTAATTCTCTCCATAATGGGGTTGAGAGGGGTGTATCCGCCCCCTTAATCTGCTCCCAAGTGGGGCAGAAATCCCTTAGATCATGGAGGGAAAACGGTTCCTGCAACCATTCAGCTCTTGCGTGAACGAGTCAAACGCCCACGTTGGCGTTCAGGAACTTAACTCCGCATTTTAGACTGGAGACGCGGAGTTTGGTACCCGCTGGGCGTTGAAAAACGCTGGTCCGACCCCATCGTTTTAATGTTGTAACGCGGGTCTGAGTCCAGCATTTTGATCTTGTAACGTGGGTTCGACCCCAGCGTTTTGATGTTGTAACGTGGGTTCGACCCTCGCGTTTTGATGTTGTAACGCGGGTCCGACTCCAGCGTTTTACTGTTGACACACGGGGAGGACCTCCGTGTTTTGGTGTTGATACACGGGGAGGACCTCTGTGTTTTGGTATTAGAGCGCGGTGATGAGTTCTGCGTCTTGCTTTGAAGAGATTATCAACAAGTAATCTCTTTTGTCATAGCATTGCAAAGATCATTGTCTTGTAATCTTCGTCTTGGCTCCTTGAGAATATGAGAGTCATCAGATTGTAACTCCCGATGTTGATTGTGGATGCTGTTGAACTAGAGCTTTCATCGGTTGTCGTGAAGATCATCGGATTGTAACCTTCAGCGATCTACGTGAAAGTCTTCAAATTGTAACCTTCTGGAAGTCGTCAGATTGTAACTTCCATCATCGGTGTTTGATGGGGGGTAAGCTATCTATTATGATTTTTAGACAGCCTACATGACTGCTAATAGGAAACTTCTTCAGAATTATGTAGCAGGGGACCTTAAGAAAGTGTACTTGGGGGACAACGAGTCTTGTAGTATTATTGGAAGAAGTGACGTGCAGATTCAGATGAACGGCTCTAAGTGGAATCTAAAGAATGCCAGACACGTACCGAAGCTAAAGAGGAATCTTATTTCGGTAGGCAATCTTGGAGCAGAAGGCTATGTTTCAACATTCACCAGAGATTCGTGAAAAATCTGTAAGTGTACTATGGTGGTTACCCGTGGTAAAAAAATCAGAACTCTCTACCTCACTTCACATGCGAGTGACATCCTCGTAATTACAGCTGGCAAGGAGAGTGTGGATCTGTGCACAATAGGCTGGAACACATGAGTGAGAATGACATGAAGATTCTACACTCACAAGAAAAGCTAACCGGCATTAATTATGTGGAAGTTAGTGTTTTCAAGGACTGCATCTACGGGAAACAGAAGAGGGTCAGTTTTTAGAATGGTGGAAGGTCACCTAAAGCTCAAAAGCTAGATCTTGTTCATACAGATGTATGGGGTCCAGCTAGCATGTCTTCTCGTGGTTCAGCATACTATATCACATTTATCGATGATCACTCGAGAAAGGTGTGGGTATACTTCAGAAGCACAAGTCAGAGGTGTTTGGGATCTTCAAGAAGTGAAAAGCCATGATGGAGAACGAGACAGATCTGAAGGTGAAGTGTCTGAGATTGGACAACGATGGAGATTACGAGCTGGAGGAGTTCAAGAGGTTCTGTGCTCTAAATGGAATTCGTTTGGAGAGGACTACTCCAGGGACGTCGCAACAGAACGGTGTCACAGAGAGAATGAACAGGACATTGACGAAGAGTGTGAGGAGCATGCATTTACATGCAGGTCTACCTAAGATGTTTTGGGCGGACGTGGTGCATACGACAACTAATGTGATTAATCATGGACAATCAGCTCTATTAGATTTTAGGATTACAGAAGAGGTTTGGAGTGACAAGAAGGTTAATCTCTCACACTTACGAGTATTTGGTTGCGTGACATATATTCATATCAGTGACCATGTCAGGAACAAGCTAGAAACTAAGTCACAAAAGTATACATTCATTAGATACGACATTAATGAGTTCGGGTATCGTCTGTGGGATGAGACTAACAGGAAGATCATCAGGAACAGATATGCCATATTCAATGAGGAGGTGATATCCAAGGACAATGACAATGACAAGGATAGTCAAAGCAATGGGAGCAGCACTAAGGATGTAGGCAGATCCGAGTACATGGATTTAGAGGAACTTCCAAATGGGGGAGACAACGTTAGTTCTAACCGAAGAATGGAGGAGACTCCAGGTGCAGAGACTACTACCCAGGACGTGGAGCTTAGGAGGTCATCCAGGGTACCCAAACTGAATCCCAGATATCTCTCATCACTAGATTATTTACTTTTGACAGATAGTGATAAACCAGAGTGCTATGAGGAGGCTATGTAAGTGAGTGAATCTCAGCAGTGGGAGCATGCGATGCAAGAAGAGATGAATTCTTTACACAATAATGAGACATGGGAGTTAGCCTAGCTACCTGCACAGAAGAAAACCTTACATAACAAATGAGTCTATCGGGTCAAGCAGGAGAGTGATCCAGATTAGTCATGAAGGGGTTCCAACAGCGAAAAGGAGTGGATTATATGGAGATATTTTCTCCAGTTGTGAAGTTTACAACCGTTAGAGTGTTGTTGAGCTTAGTAGCTGCAGAAGATCTCTACCTTGAGCAGTTACATGTGAAGACTGCTTTTATTTATGGTGACTTGGATGGAGAAATCTACATGAAGCAACTTGTTGGCTTCATTGAGAAATAAAAGCAAGAGATGGCGTGTAAGCTCAAGAAGAGCTTGTACGGATTGAAATAGGCTCCGAGACAGTGGTACAAGAAGTTCGATAACTTTATAAAGAGCAATGGCTATGGAAGATACAATTCAGATCATTGTTGCTACTTCAAGAGGTTCGAGTCTAGCTATATTATGTTATTATTGTATGCTGATAATATGTTAGTTGCATGACCGTGTTTAGAGGAAATAAACAATTTAAAGAAGCAATTGGTGAATGAGTTTGCTATGAAAGATCTGGGTGTAGCAAATTAAATTCTTAGGATGCGAATCAGTAGAGATGAAGTTGAAGGGACGTTAAAGTTAAGTCAAGCTGATACATCGAGAAAGTACTTCATAGGTTCAATATGGAGAATGCTAAGGTTGTTAGCATACCCCTTGGAAGCCAGTTCAAGTTATCTGAGGAGCAATCGCCCAAGACAAATGCGGAGAAGGAGCACATGAGCAGAGTGTTTATTCATTAGCCATATGTACTCTTATGTACGCGATGGTTTGCACGAGGCCGGATATCGCCCATGTAGTGGGAGTTGTGAGCAGGTTTGCAAGTAATCCAGGAAAACAACATTGGGAGACCGTGAAGTGGGTATTGCGTTACTTGAGAGGGACTACGGATATGCCATTGTGTTTTAGGAGGAAGGAGTTGGTACTATGTGGATACGTTGATGCAGATTTCGCCGGTGATCATGATACGAGGCGAATCACCATGGGGTATGTTTATACCTTAGCGTCGACAGCAGTGAACTGAGTCTTATATTTGTAGAAGCTTATAACATTATCCACAACTAAGGCAAAGTATGTCGCAGTGACTGAAGCCAAGGAGATAATTTGGTTGACCGCCTGGAAGAGTTGGATCTGAAGCGGGGGTATAGAGTTCTTTATTGAGATAGCCAGAGAGCTATACACCTTGCCAAGAATCTAGTATATCATGTCATAACGAAACACATTGACGTACGTTACCACTTCATACGCTCGCTGATTAAGGAAGGGAAGTTACAGCTAGAGAAGATTTTGGGGAGTCAAAATCTTGCAGATATGTTGACGAAAACAGTGACCATCGACAAACTGGAGTTGTGCGTAACTTTAGTTTGCCTTCATGTGTAGGAGTCGAAGATAGAGCCACATTATGAGGATTGGCGGGATCACCGAGATGATGATGGTTGAAGAATGGATTTATCCGGGGAGGAGAAGATGCTTACGAAGATGGAAAGAGTTCGGGAGAGCTCGTTGATGGCGGTTTCGTCTCCAAGTTGGAGATTGTTGGTTTTGGAAGTATGAAGACCGAAACCTGAAATAAAACTGCGAGTCTGGAAATTCTCGAGTCGGTCGACCGACATGGTCGATTGATTGTTTTGAATCCCCAACAAGTATGCATGATCACACAAGTGATCCTAAAGTCTGTGTATCTAGTGGGTAACTATGAAGTTCTTGATTGCGTTAACCGATGTAAACTCTAGATTCCATTGGCAAGTCAATGCGATTTATTTTTTGATGAATTTAATTCTTTTGGATGTTAGTTAGGATTAGAGTACATGTCATTGCTAAAATCAGAGCAAGTTATTTTTTTGATGAATTTAATTCTTTTGGATATTAGTTAGGATTAGAGTACATGTCATTGCTAGAATCAGAGTTATGGTAATTAAGGTTATAGCAAAAACTAACTATTAGAGTTTGTGTTAGCAATATTTTAGTGACTAGTAACTTCTATAACCCAAATGGTAACCCAATCCTACTCTTAATCTCATAACCCTGTCCTTAATGTTAAGTGACATCGATCCAACAAGAATTTAAAATCAATAAAAAAATCAAATTGCGTTAACTTGCTGACATATATTAGGGTCCCTCGTAAACCCAATTCTACTCCTAACTGTAACCCTATCCTTAATGCTAGTCGACATCTAACAAGAATTCAAAATCAATAAAAAACTAAAGAGTATTAACTTGTCGACAGATTATAGGATTACTCATCTAATTACAATCATTAATCCCATTTACCTGTATAGATATGCAGATTTCGGAATCAGTCGTGTAATTATCATACCTGAGGATACCATATTATAGCTAATCCAAATATAAAAGTGTTGAGCTCGCAAAGTAAGTGAATCTATTTCAAACAACTCTTTATTGCTATTACTATACTCTAAGAAAGCGACCGCACATTCATCGTGGGCATGAGCCATATTACCCTCATCAAGTTGGTAGGACCCAGATTTTGTTCCGACACGCACAATTTCCCATGACCATAAAACCACTTAATTACCCCCTCCCCCCATTTAAAGATTCGGATTCAATTCACTCATTCATTCATGTGTAATCAATTTGACTGCTGCTCCTCATACCCCTTTCGTGGTGCAATTCAATGAGCTCGAGGCATCATCAATAAACTTGAATTGGATCTCCTTTGGTTGGTACATCAATGAACCATAAGTATACAAACAAGTAGATCCTGGGGAAAGAGACACACTAACACGCTATTCATTGCTGCCTATGTTTTGCGACTTTAATTTGTTGCCCATCCATTATGTTCCATGTAAAACCTAACCCCCCGCCCCCCCCTTCTCATCCCTCCATTTAATGTAACGTATACCTATCAGTAGTAGCTAGTGTTTATTACCATACAAAATAATTAAGTCTCAACTTTCATCTTTATAAGGTCAGAG
>BQKN01000557.1:23700-49338 GCA_022839385.1 Asparagus kiusianus
CCATACAAAATAATTAAGTCTCAACTTTCATCTTTATAAGGTCAGAGTTTTTTTAATCGAGTAAACCCTGGTCTAGGTGCTGGTTTATGGGGACGAGCACGGCCGGAGTTTGAATTCTATCTGGATAGAACTTCAACTACATAATTTGCAAGGGAATAAATTGAACAGATTTTTGAGATCAATATGAAAAGGGGGGAAAACAGGGCAGAGCAATGTTGCGCCCGGCGGAAACGTGCACAATCCACGACGAGTCGGTAAGCAAAGCACGAAGAACAATACGAGCACAATTCACAATGATAATGATCAAAACCAACCACAAACACAGAGAATTTACGTGGTTCGGCTAATTGCGTACGTCCACGGGGAGAGGATGAGGAGATTTCACTATATGGAGGAGAAATACAATGGGTTACAACTCTCAAACATTAACAATAATCCTAACCAACAAGATCTCACTCCCTCGTAATAACCTCCCTCTCAAAGTGCTCAAAACAACTCTTTTCTCTGTTTTAATCTCTCTCACAAAACCCTAGAAAACATGTTTCTATTTATATAAACACCCAAACCAAAACAGGCTAGGAAACAAAACCGGCCCAATACCCGCTATCGGTCGACTGATGAGCATTCATCAATCGACTGGTAGCGCTTCATCGGTCGACTGATCAAACATATCGGTCGACTGTCCAGTGCACTTGTTTTCCGACCCTGTAGTGTGCATATTGTCGGTCGACTGATCCAAGATATTTGTCGACCGACCCAAGACTTCCTGTAGCCGCTGATTTTTCGCCATTTTTCCAACAATTCTCCACCTTGGCGAAGTGTTCCCAAAATTGAGGTGACACCAACATGAGCACCAATGTGTCATCTCTCCAAATCCGGCTGCACCAATGTGGTTGCCTACGTACCCCCTCTCCCAAGGGATCAAGCCGCCCGTAGTTCACCCAAATGGCCTCGACGACTCTCAACAAGTACGAATCTGCAACAAGCTTCTACAATGTTCGAACTTGTTTCTAGGGACCACCTTCGTGAGCATATCTGCTAGATTGTATTTTGTGTGGACCTTCACAAGATCCACATCCCCATCTTCGAAAACATCCCAGACGAAGTGATAGCAAACGTCAATGTGCTTCGTCCTCGCATGAAAAACTAGATTTTTTGCCAAATAAATAGCACTCATGTTATCACAATAAATAGTGACATACCGTTACGAAACACTACGAAACACCAAGGTCCTCCAAAAGTCCTCGAAGCCAAATTACCTCCTTAACATCCTCTTTAATTACCATGTACTCTGCCTCTGTCGTCGACAAAGCAACTATAGACTGCAAGGTGCATCTCCAACACACCGGCGCACGGGTCAAAGTGAACACATACCCCATTGTCGATCGTCGCTTATCCAAATCTCTAGCATAGCCTGAGTCTACATAACCAATACACAACTACCCACCATTAGTGTCCCGTTCAAACACCAAACTAACATTGATAGTACCTCGAATGTACCTCAAAATTAACCTCACGGCATCCTAATGATCCGGACCCTGGTCATGCATGTATCGTGAAACCATGCTAACTGTCTGTGATAGATCCAACCTTGTACATACCATGACGTACATCAAACTTCCCACTGCGCTCGCATAAGGAGTCTTCGACATCACCTTTCTATCTTCAACTGACTTCCGTGAAAGATTAGCTGAAAGCTTCAAATGAGCTCCCAAAGGTAGACTGACTAGCTTCGTCTCCATACTCACATTGAATCGCTGTAACACCTTCTTCAAATAAGCCACCTGAGAACAAATTCTTCCCTTATCTCTATCTCTGGTGATCTCCATTCTCAAAATGCATTTTGCTTTACCTAAATCTTTCATCTCAAACTCGCTGGAAAGCTGTACCTTCAATTCATCTATGGCGGATCTAGAAATGGAAGCAACCAACATATTATCGACATAAAGTAACAAATAAATGTACGCACCTCCATGAAACTTGCGATAGTACACAAAAGGATCAAACTGGCTCCTAATGTACGACTTGCCGATCACAAACCCATCGAATTGCCTATACCACTATCTTGGAGATTGCTTTAACCCGTATAGTGATTTTTTCAATCTACACACTAATTTTTTTCTTCTCCTACAGCTCGAAACCCCTATGGTTGAGTCATATAAATTTTTTCATTAAGATAATTATGAAGAAAAGCTGCTTTCACAACTAACTGATTTAATTCCAATCCATACTATGCCAATAAACTAGTAAGATCCGAATCGAAGAGTGCTTCATCATTGGAGAGAAGACCTCATTGTAGTCAATACTTTCTTCATGTGCATAACCCTTCGCTACCAACCTAGCTTTGAACCTCACCGAAGTGCCTTGAATGCCCTCCTTCTTGGTATACACTCATTTGCAACTAATTTCCTTTCGCCCCTTTGGAAGCTCAACAAGCTCCCATGTGTTATTTCTTCTGAAGAGACTTCATCTCTTCCCGCATAGCTTCCTGCCACATATCAGCCTCTGAACTCTGTTCAGCCTCTCTAAAGGTAGTAAGAACCATCTCATCGACACTCTCCACCTGAAGTGCATAAGCAACCACTACATCTCTATACCTCGCTGGTAACCATATGTCTCTCCTGGGTCTCCAAACTGCAATAGAATCTTGAGCCTGAGCTACCGGTCCCTGATTCTGCTCTGTTGTACATGTATCCTCCAAATCATCATTATGCTCACCTGGCGTCATCTCAGTCGGTACTTTAATGGATACGATCCCATTTGAACACTATAGAGCTGTATCAATCTCCACATATGCGATGTCTCCTCTGTCGAGGTGCTCTCCACCTGATGAGAGCTGGGAGACTTCAAGAGCGAAGCCTCATCAAATGTAACATCTCTGCTCCGCATAATTTTCTTCTCAAATAGATCTCAAAGCTTGTATCCTTTCACTCCACACTTAAAACCTACAAATATGGCCTTCCTAGCTCGAGGTTCCAATTTATCAGTCTTGACATGATAAAATGTAGGGTACTCAAAAATCTTGAGGTGATCATAATCATGTGCTGGTTTTCTCGACCACATCTCCATAGGAGATTTTCCCTCTATTGCAGATGAAGGTGGCCTATTAATGAGGTAGCTCACATACGTAAGTACCTCAGCCCAAAAGATCTTCTCTAAATCACTCTGCGATAACAAACATCAGATCTTCTCTAATAAAGACCGATTCAACCTCTCTACTACCCCATTCTGTTATGGTGTATGACTAGCTATGAAGTATTTCTCTATGCCCTCGTCTCGACATAGCTGCTGAAAGGGGTATGATGTGTACTTTCTACCGTTGTCGGATCTTAACATCTTGATCTTTCTCCCTGTCTGTAGTTTCAATCTTCTCTTCCACTCCACAAATATCTCTAGAACTTCACTCTTTTGTCTCATGGTGTACACCTAACAACTCCTAAAATAGTCATCCAAAAACGTAACGAACCAATGTCGACCATCAAGTGATGTTGTCTTGGTGGGACCCCAAACATCCATGCGTACGTATTCTAAGATATCAGTTGTCCTATGAATGGTTATCCTGAACTTCACTTTAGTCTTCTTGCTAAGAATACAGTACTCACAGAATTTAACTTTCTCACTCTTGGCTCCCTTCAATAATTTCTGCTTGCACAGTGCCTGCAGTGATTTTTTCCTGTGTGCCCAAGTCTATAGTGCCAAAGTTTGCTCCCATCCGTCTCTAAAACTGCTGAAGCTACCTGGCCGATCTTAGTACTTCCCTTCAGATAACAGAGATTTCTATCGCGGACCTGTTTCATCACTACCAATAATCCTTTAGTAACTTTAGCTACAACGTTCTCAAAAGTTACCCTGAATCCCTATGCCTCCAAAGTTCCAACAGAAATAAAATTCTTCTTTAGTTGAGGAACAAACATTACTTCATTCAATTCTCTCACAACTTCATTGTGCATCCGAATCCTGATAGTACCTATCCCACAAATGCCACAGGACTAATTATTTCCCATGACCACCACACCCCTATCGAGTTTCTCAAAAGATGCAAATCAATCTCTCCGGTGAGTCACATGATAAGTATTACCAGAATCCAGCATCCAATTTGATGCTTCCGCATGGTTAACCTCTGGAGTAACCAATAGAGAAAAGCATGAATCGTCGAAATCGTTACCACTCTTATCAACATTCACCTCACTGGCCTTCGAATCCTTCTTCTTGCTATTCTCCTTCTCTCTGAGCTTCGGGCAATCTCTCTTCTAATGTCCTTATTCTCTATAGAAAGCATACTAGTTCTTCCCGATTTGGTAGTGGCCTCTTGACTTTGACCTGCTTCGATTACTGTGGGTGTAAAATTTGATTTCCCGAAATAGGGATTTCGTTTGTATTGATAAGAATAGGTTATTACAAACTAGTGAATCAAAATTATAATAGAACCGGAAGGGAGGCCCTCCTTGTTTAACATGGGGACTTTGGTAGCGATAGGACGCCTCGCTCAGTTCTCGCACCGAGTTTTCTTCCATTGGACGATTCGATCGAGGTTACAGGTGAGCTTCAGTACGCAGTAGAAGCTCGTGTTGGTCGAGTCCGAGTCTCCAAGCTCAATGGCGATCAAGAATAAAAGCTAGAAGGAGATGCTACAGTGCAAGATCAATGCAAGGAGTAGGTCTTCAGCTCGATCAGGAGCCGAGAGCTAATGGTCCGGTTAACTGACTGAATAGATCAATTAAATGCGACCCTCCTTCCTGTAGCCAGGAGAGGCTCTTAAATAGAGGAGAGACAACATTGTCACTCCCTTGAATCATGGGATGTGACCATGTACTGTTGAGAGATGACATGTCTCTCACTTATACTGTGAGCGGCTACTTGATGGGCTCGAAGTACTGTACTCCTCCCCTTCACACCACGAGAAATAGGAAGACCCATCCCTGTACGTGACATCGCAGCTGTCAGGTACTCTAGCGAGTTTGATAAGTTTATTGATCGCCCGACTGGTTGCTTGAGTGTGTAGGCGAATCTCAGTCACTTGGATGAACTTGACTCGTGCAGGCGAGTCAAGTATGCAGGCGAGCTTCTGATCGTCTGGTGATACAGGTGCACTTGGTGATCAAATGAACTTGACTCATGCAGGCGAGTCAAGTATGCAGACGGGTTTGTCGACTGCATGGATTTTACTGGTCACTTGTACTATGAGCGGCTGCTTGATAGGCCTGGAGTACTGTGCTCCCTCCTTTCACGTCGTGGGAAATGGGAAGGCCTAGTACTCAGGCGAATTTGTTGGTCGCCTGGCCATGTAGGCGGGCTCAGCTCTTGAGCAGGCTTGATTCGTGCAGGCGAATCAAGTGTGCTGGCTAGTTTCTGATCGCCTAGCAGAGTTCCTGAACATGCAGGCGAGTTCAGCGATCGCGTGTTCTTGACTCGTACTGGCGAGTCAAACCCGTGAGCGAGCTTCCTTCATCTGGCGGAGTCAAATCTTGAGTGGACTTAGCTCGTGTAGGCGAGTCAAGTGTACAGGTGAGTTTTTAGGTCCAACTGTAGTCAAGGCAATTTTCATCTTCTATAATTACCACCTCTCAGATAGGGACTCCTTCCTCTTGTGGATAAGCTTCTCCTAAAGTGCTAGCTCTGAAAGACTATTTATCATTCCTCCTCAAATCAAAATTTATCAATGCATTATTCACTTCACTATAGATGATGGAACATCTACCATTCAACAATGTAAACACAACGGTATCATACTCCTCATTGGATAATGATCCAACAAAATGATCACCTTGTACTCATTCGATATCTTCTCATCCACATTCGCCAAGTCTGACAACAACTTTGTGTAGTTGTTCAAATTATCTGCAAGTGAGGTACCCTTGGACATCTGGAATCTTAATAATCTTCGTAGCAAGTGTAATTGAATCGAAACACTCTTCGTAAGATACTTGTTGTTAAGAATCTCCCACATCTTTGTTGCAGACATCATGCCAACCATATCGTATTTTAACTCTTGTTCTAAAAAAGATCTAATTACCCCACATACATTTCGATTCATCTTGTCTCATATCGCCTCATCATACTTAGGTGGGCTTCTCATGAGTCATTATTATCTCTTCCAAGTTTTGAGTATTCAATGCATCATGCACATCACTCATCCACAACCCAAAGTTAATTTTACTGTCATACTTCATAACACTAATCATTGTATTTTGAAGTGCAACCTGAACTGTACTCGATGCAACCTTGCTACTTTCACCACTTTCTCCTGCTATTGCTTACTAACTCTACATTGTAGATAAAAGATTCGAACTTAATAGATTTGTGAAATTACCCAACTTAAACCCTAGATAGGATTCCAAAACAATCTCCCAACCGTACGAGGAAGGCGAGATCTTCAATGGCAACTTCGTAACGCTATCTCCACCAAAACCTGGATCTCCAAGATCTAAGCTTCCAACACTAAATTTTTCTCCACTCAAATCAAACCCTAGATCTGAAATCCGGCTTTGATATCACTTGTTGCACCCGGCAGAAGCGTGCACAATCCATGATGAGTAGGTAAGCAACGCACGAGGAATAATACGAGCACAATTCACAGTGAGAACGACAAAAACCAACCACAAACACAAAGAATTTACGTGGTTCAGCAAATTGCCCACGTCCACGGTGAGAGGATAGGGAGATTTCACTATATGGAGGAAAAATACAATGGGTTACAACTCTCAAACACTCTCAATAACCCTAACCAACAATATTTCACTCCCTCACAATAATCTCCCTCTCAAAGTGCTCAAAACAACTCTTTTCTCTGTTTTAATCTCTTTCACAAAACCCTAGAAAATATGTTTCTATTTATATAAACACCCAAACCAAAACATGATAGGAAACAAAACTAGCCCAATACCTGCTATCGGTCGACTAGTGAGCATTCATTAGTCGACTGGTAGCGCTTCACCGGTCGACCGATCACACATATCGGTCGACTGTCCAGTGCACTTGTTTTCCAACCCTGTAGTGTGCATATTTCGGTCGACTAATCCAAGATATCAGTCGACCGACCCGAAACTTCTTCTAGCCACTGATTCTTTGTCGTTTTTCCAACAAGCAAGACATAAATAAACAAGTTTAGCTCGATTTGAAGCAAGTCCTGCATACGGATAGCGGTGGATGATTGTTCAATAAATCAAAAGAGAGAGACACTCAGATACAGAAGACCTCAAATCTCAAAATGCTCATCTTATGAACGATAGAAATCTCTTAGTGGAATCTCACCTTATAAATTTTCTGATTACTGAAAAACAAACTGTATATGCCTAAAATTATTTTTGAAGGTAGGATTTCCAAAATACTATTTAACAACTTCAGGCACAAAATAAATTTGAATCCACTGGCAAAGCCACATACAACACAAGATCGAGTAGGTAAATGCCCCCACTTGAAATGTTTTCGGAACCTATCAATCATTTTTATTATATGTATTAATGAGACAGATTTAATACCGCTCATGTACTCTTGATATTTAAAACACATGACTATAACACTATTAGAGTTAGTTAATTAAAAATTAAATTCATTACAGATCAGTTTGTAAGTTTAAATTAATTCTATTTTTTTTTTCATCATAACATTTGTTAGAGGCACAAATTTTTCAATATAATTTATTTTTAAGTAATTGCATCTAGACAGCTTTGACGAGGATCCCATTCAGTTAAAATACAAATATTAATTAAAATTTAACTCTCCTAATTATCTTTAATCAATCTCTCTCTAATATTGTTGTCATCCTGTGTCAAGAGAGAAGCACATAATGAAGACCGCAACTTCAAGAGGACTAGAGCAGCAATAAGATTTTGAAGAAAATATATAGGTTAATTTTCTATGACTTTATCTGTTGCAAATGTTTTTAATACCTAAGATTCCATCGATAAAAATGAGGTTATTTTGAAAGGATATTGAAGTCTAATAGGTCCTAAAATGCAGTGGTAATACATAGAGAATATTTTTAAAAGATGATACTTGTGGTGGAGTCTTTCCTCCGCACTTAGCACCGCTCGTTGAGCTCACTTAGCTTCAGCTTCGGAAAGGTCTTGAAATAGTTTGAAACTGAAACAGGCACCAAAGAAAACAGCTAATGGGTTAGGATTCAAGACGTTCTTACATATTTATTATTTTATATATTAAAATTGTAGATATCGTGAGTTATATACTAATTAGACTTATATAAATTAAATTCTATATTAATTTTTATCCAATCAATATTTATCTGATGATGCTAAAGAACTATAGCTGATGGACAAAGTGTGTGCAACATGTCATTTACTATCTCTTGTTTGTATTGGATATGGTTCAGATGTCTACAAATCACGCTTTCCAGGTATTTTTCCCTGCTTTCTAATAAGTTTGGAGTTATGATGTCGAAACAAATGCGATGGGGTCCTTATGATCTAATTTTGTTATAAATTATACTTTTAATGATTGGAGATATGTAGGGGTTGGAATGTTCATTCCTTTTTTTTTTTCCTTGGCAGAGAGGGACATGCATTAATATGATTGTGATGGAGCCCGTGAAGTAGCCGTTGGGGATTAATTTGACCTGCACGTTCCATCTTGAGCAATGCACTTTGTTAGGTCTCAGATTGCCCAACTCTTCTGATTGAGTAATTAGTTGCAATATCACTCCTTAATGTTTTCGCCCGCTAATGTGTTATTATGCTCATCATTTCTCCCCGGCAGATTTGGATTATGTGTCTTTTAATTTTATAGATTTTGGTATTTCCTTTTGTTGTGCGCAACGGAACCGAAGGCACACAATTACAAACAAGATTGGAACACTAATCAACAATCAAAACAAGTATTACAAATGCAAGACACCAGATTTTACGTGGTTCGGCAAATTTTCCTACGTCCAAGGGAGCGGCACACTAATTTCTTATTAATAACAAGAAATTACAAATAAGAGAGAGGATCTCAAACTTGTGATCTCTCAAACAAATAGCAATTGATTTTTAATCTAAAATCAATGCTCAACCACTCTCTCTTAAATAACCCCTTATCTTAATTTCTCAACTCCCCCTCTCCTTAATTAATGAGAGCTGAAACAAATTTGGGGGCTTTAAAATCACAACCGCCGCCAGAGATTTCTTCTTTGCTCACGCTCAAGCTCCGCTCCTTGCTGTTCGCTCCACTGCCGCTATGTGAATAGGGTTTCCCTTTTATAGGGAAACCCTAGGGCGAGCTCTCTTTAATCGGGTGGGATCCAGCTGGATCCCACCACAGCTCTATAGGCAATAAAAATTGTCTTTAATCCTTATCAGAGAAGTTCAGAACAAAACTGCTAAAACCTCGCCCGAAATAGCAAAAAGGGGAAAAACACTGATAAAAGGGGAAAAACGCAGATATCTCCCAAACCGTAAGGAATTTGGCGAAACGGAGGAAGCGAACCCAAGCCTTCGGCTAGGCTCGGATGGCTCCGTCTCATCGAGATAGGCAATTTCATATATAATTCCTCCAATTCCGACTTACGGTTTGAAAGTTACGGCCAATTCTTCGATCCATGCTCAGGAGCTCGCCTGCAGCTCGAATTTCGCCTGCAGACCCAGCTCGTTTGCAAGCTCGCCTGCAGACCCAAGTCTGCCTGCAGTCCCAAGCTCGCCTGCAGACCCAGTTCGACTGCAAGCTCGCCTGCAGACCCAGCTCGCCTGCAGACCCAAGTCTGCCTACAGACCCAGCTCGCCTGCAAGCTCGCCTGCAGACTCAAGTCTGCTTGCAGTCCTAAGCTCGCCTGCAGACCCAGCTCACCTGCAAGCTCGCCTGTAGACCCAAGTTTGCCTGCAGTCCCAAGCTCGCCTGCAGACCCAGCTCGCCTGTAAGCTCGCCTGCAGACTCAAGTCTGCCTGCAGTCCCAAGCTCGCCTGCAGACCTAAGTTGCAGACTCGCCAGCTCACTGTCAACTACCCACTTGGAGTATGGAAACAGTTACATCAGTGGTCAAATCCCACAAATCAAGGGAGAAAACATGGTGCTCCTCACCTAGCAAGAATAGGGCGGCTGACAGGACCCCCTAAGTGGTCACATCCCACAGCTAGGGCGGCTGACTCCCTCACCTCTATTAGTGGTCAAATCCCACGAATCAATGGATGGCCCATGCCATCCCTTGCCTATTAAAACCTATCTTCAGCCAGCATGAAGGGGGGGGATTGGCTGCTGCATATTCTGCTAGCTAATCTCCCAAAGGTTGAACCTGGACTTTTGCCAAAGGCTCCCTCATTTGAGAACTGAAGCTCCGGCAGTAATTTCGATCGGATCGTCCAAGGGAAGCAGACTCGGCATGAGCACCGAGCGAGGCGTCCTATCGCCACCGAGGAACCCACGTTAAACAAGGAGGGCCTTCCCTCCGCTTCTGTTGTAAACATTTGATTATTAGTTGTAATAAGCTGTTCTTATCAATACAAATGAAATCTCTATTTTTGGGAGATCAAAATTTACACCTACAGAAGATGGCGACCACAGTGGAGAATCCGTTCATTCAGATGAATTGGTGGTGGTGCAGTTTGACGAAGTTGATGCAGGGACTACTGTTGAGTCCCTTGTGATCAAATTCGAGGGGTACTTACAATCGTCCTTTTCTGGCGGCAATACATCTTGCGATGGCTGCAGAGTCGTACGAGTGGCCCAGCCCCAAGAGGTCGAGGCAACCAAGCCTGAAGGATCTACCCAAGCTGAGGCAGGGGGTTCTTTTCCCCCCAAACCAGTTGAGGCTGAGCCGAGATTCGAGAATGCAGGTCTAGGGGCTGCTGAGTGGGTCGATGAATGATCCTCGCAGACCTCTGTGCAAAAGGAATCAATCATTCTTGTCAACGCAGACTACGCCTCCGCCGTCGACATGAACGCTCCTCGTTCAAAAAGATCCAAACAGCGGCGACGAAAAGCTCTCGCTCGTCTCGAGGCACAATCCCTCATTCCCCACGACAGCCTGAATTATTATTCAGGCTTGAGAGGAATCAACCTCTTGAGCCAGGTTCCCATTTTTGGTGAACCGTTCAAATCGGGCGAGCCTAGTAGTTTAGGCGAGCCCATCTCTTTGAGCCAGGTTCCCAGTTTCGGCGAACCGCTCAAATTAGGCGAGCCTAACGGTTTAGGCGAGCCCCACTTCTTGAGCCAGGTTTCCATTTTTGGCGAACCGCTCAAATCAGGCGAGCCTAGCATTTTAGGCGAACCCATCTTCTTGAGCCAGGTTTTCATTTTTGGCAAACCGCTCAAATCGGGCGAGCCTAGCAGTTTAGGCGAGCCCAACCTCTTAAGCCAGATTCCCAGTTTTGGCGAACCGCTCAAATCGGGCGAGCCTAGCAGTTTAGGCGAGCCCCACTCTGTGAGCAAGGTGCTCAATTTTGACGAACCAAGGGCACCTGGCGAACTCTGCAGTTCAAGAGGGCTTCGTCAAACAAGCGCACTTCACCAAGCTCGCTTGACAGCCTAAGATCGCCAGAAAGGCGAAGCAACAGCTCGCCAGACAGGCGCAGGCACACTGTACCAATCTCGCCTGACGGGCGAACCTCACCAGTCTGAACCTCACCAACACGCTCACGCCCAAATGGGGGTGGCCACTCCATTTGCCTGCACGGGTCTGACGTCCGTCTTTGACCACGATGGCGACGATTGTTCGGTAACGGCAATGTCGCAGACTTCAAGCTCAATTCGAGGCAGGCACGCGAGTGTGCACATGATCGACATCCCTGAGGAGATATCTAGGAGGCTCGACAAGCAACGAGCAACCCTCAACTCTATGAAGGAGATGCTGGAGCAGCTTCTAAGTGAGAAGAAGAAAGAGAGGACCACACGGACTTCGCGGAAATTCTCGAAACACAAAGAGAGGGTGCCTGCTCCTTCTTACATGTCTTCTAACTCCTCATCCGGGTCATCTGGAGGAGCGTCCTCTTCGGATCATAACCCAAGAGACAAAAGGCTTGACGAGTTCCAGAGTCAACTCGACACCTTGAAGCTCCAAAAGCATGTGAACAAGCTGGGGGTTGTCAGACCGTATCCAATTGAATGGGATACGGTCTCCTACCCAGCAAAGTTCTAGCCACTGGACCTCCTGTAGTTCAATGGCAAGGGTTCTCCTACCCAGCATATTTACTACTTCCAGGCGCAAACTGGACACATAGTGGGAAACGATCCTATTATGACACGACTGTTCATTGGTACCCTTAAGGGGGTCGCTTTTGAATGGTTTCGCAGATTGGAGCCTGGGTCCATCACCTGCTGGAAGGACATGGAAAGGCTCTTCGTGGCCAGATTCTTCGACGATGACACAGAAGTATCTATGACCACCCTGCTAACTGTGAAGAAGAGGAAGACAGAGTCTGTAAGCAACTTTGTCAAGAGGTTCAGGAACCGATCGCTGCATACACGTGATCACGTTTCCGAGGCCACCCTCATTGAGATGTGCCGGAATAATCTCCCCATCAACATTCTGTCCAACATGGGTGCTATCATAGCTCGCTCATGGAAATACTTAATCCGCCAAGGAGAACAAGTCGAGAGCATGCTCAAGCGTATGGATGCTGAAGAGCCATGTGGATCTGAAGGAGGTGGTGACCAAAGCAATCTCACTTTGGTAGTGGAAACTACTTCCCCATCCAAACCCTATTCACAACAGAGGGACAATGCTTCGAAGCACCAGAAGTCCACAATGGCGTCTGTTGAGTTTGCTGACTCGGACCCAAACTATAGGAACGACTACGAAGACTGAGCTACTGCTGGCCGAAGGTGATCGGTGACGCTTAAATGCGTCAATCGCTAGAAGACCTGCACTCGACGACAACTTCATACCCATCCGTAGTAGAGACGGTCTACTCGAGTGGGCAATGTGTCAGCAAAGGATTTCATCCTTCAACTCTCGCGAGGTCAACTAAGGCGTCTTTACCCTTCAATCCTAATTCTCGCCGGAGTGGGGGTGGTCTCAATTTCTCTGCGAAACCATATGCTATCCCAAATCTCCTCCAAATTCCCCCGTTGATCCTCTTCATAAGGACAACGGGCCCACATGAACTATCATCACCTCTGATAGTCAAATTTTGTTCTACCATGCGATGAACACCCCGATCAGAAATGGTGACCTACCAGGCGATGTGTCACTATCCTAATCAACGTCGTTATACTCGTTCTTGAGTCAATGAACGGCTTGTCAACCTCCCGCTGTGGCTGTTTGATCATGTCCAAAATGATTAAAACCCTCCCACTAGAGCATGATGTAGGCGTATAAAATTGCCTATAGGTCCCACAATACAGCTCGACGACGCCGATTCAACAAATGAACCATCGGGCGACGTATCCAAGCACGACCGTTATCCCGCTAACGCCAAAGCCAAGCCATACGCAACGGAGCAGGTTAACGAGGCGACGAAGCCAATAAATCGCACCCAAGCAGTGGAATGCATCCACTCGCACGCGGAATCAAACCAACGTTTCGGGGAATCACCGAGTCATCTAAACAAGAGCGAACTCGGTGATATAACGATCGAATCAAGATTGGTTTCGGACTCGAACTCAGAAGTGGGTTTACTGCCAAATCAGGAATCGGATCAAAACGAATCGAATCCGAACAAGTCAACCACACAACCAAATCGAAGTCCAAATCAACAACGAATCAGAACCGGAAACACCGGAAAATCCGAACGACGAAACCAAAACACCCGAGGGGGCTCGGCACTGGGCCGAGCCACCTCAAGATTGATAGCCGAGGGGTGGCTAGGCACTGTTCTGTGCACGGGGCACAGTTTTGAGCGCCTATAAATAGGCCTTGTGCTCATTTGTTTCGGGGTTGGATTTTGGAGGGTCGAAGCTCTGCCGGATTGGAATCTGAGATCTAAAAAAGATTGGAGCTTTAGAAGATTGAAGACTTGGACTTTGAGATCCGGTTCTCGGTGATCATCCACGCCAAACAAGGCAAGAGTTCGAGAGGGACCGGATCTGAGATCTACACGATTTTCCTCCGGATCTAAGCTTGGTTCTTAGATCCCGAGAAGAGTCTCGAATTCGCTTGGTCGATTTCGACACTTGGGCTACTATTTCCTTGGTGAATTAGTACCCCACCCGGCTATTATTTCCTTCGTGAGATAATACCCGTCATATCGTGTAGATCCGACCGGATCGAGATCACGCGGTGGTCCACGGCAAATAACCCCGGCGCAGGCAAAGAACCCACACAAAGCGAGTGACCGCAAAACAGGAGCTCGCGATTCGTTCGACATAAAAGGAAACAAATTGTAATCTTTCTTTTTCGTATTTTGATTTTCATTGTAACCGGCTCTTATAAAAAGACCGGATCTTTGTAACGCATAAAGTTGTTAACTAAGATGGCAATGACATCAATGAAGAAAGACACAAATTTTCCCGTGAACACATGAGGTTAAGATGATCTTTACATCTCCCACTCGATCAAACCTTCCGACAGTTAGGACCAGAACCAAAATCCCCTCTCGATTCCTTCCGAGAACGAGAGGTCCACTTTCAAAATGGACGACTAAAACTCTGAACAGTTAGAGTCATCCCACATCTCCCACCTGGTCAAACATTCCTACAGTTAGGACCAAAGCTAACTATCAAGTTAATTGCCGCCTCTGATAGTCATTTCTCCATCAGTCTCATTCAACTGGACGATGGATCTCTTAAAACTATCAAGTTAACACTACACCTCTGACAAAATCAACTTACCAATCCTCTTTAATAGGATGGTAGGTCCTCAAAGTCGCCCCGATTGCGACAATCCCTGTCAAGTTAACACTACACCCCTGTCAAAGTCGCTCCGATCGTGACAATTCCTATCATGTTAACGATTACCTCTGATAGCCGACGTCGTCATTCCTACAAATGATGTTGTCCGATTAGTCGTCACACTCATACATCCCTGAACGACCTAATTCTTTCCGAGCGTTCTAATATCCTTAGAACAATCGATAGGTAGTAGTCTACCATGCGATGGCTCCTATAACAATCAATCGCCACACTCATACGTCCCTGAACGATTTGATTCCCCCAACATCGTCTTTCCCGCAAAAGGCGTTGTTGTTTGATAGTGGCCTACCATGCAATGTGCTGCTATTTCAGGGTCGTCTTTCCCCCAAGAGAAGACAAATCAGGGTTCATCTTTGCCATAAGAGAAGACAAGCTTCTCCCTTGACTCCAACGGGTATACGAGTATAAACTGTTCCCTTGACTCCAACGGGTATACGAGTATAAACTGTTCCCTTGACTTCAACGGGCATACGAGTATAAACTGTTCCCTTGACTCCAACGGGTATACGAGTATAAACTGTTCCCTTGACTCCAACGGGTATACGAATATAAACTGTTCCCTTGACTCTAACGGGTATACGAGTATAAACTATTCCCTTGACTCCAACGGGTATACGAGTATAAATTACTCCTTTCCTCTAACCGGTGCATGAGGCTAAACTGTTCCCTTTACTCCGACTGGTGCATGAGTCTAAACTGCCACCTTATACTCCCACTGGTGCAAGAGTATAAACTACTCCTTTCCTCCAACCGGTGCACGAGGCCAAACTGATCCTTTACTCTAACTGGTGTATGAGTCTAAACTGCTCCTACCCTCTGACTGGTATACGAGGTTTAAACTGCTCCCTACGCTCTTAATCCAAATGCCTCAAAAGGCTAAGGATAGAGGAGAAATTTTAGCATTGAGCCTAAGAGAAACTCCTCGACAACTTACCATGCTAAGGGCAAGAGCATGGCTAGTCTAACTCAAACGGCAGTTGGTAAAGACAAATCAAGTCCGTTGATAGCTGAGGGCTTGCTCAAAATCCTAGAAGGCGATCATCAGCTGCGAGTGAAGAGGTCAACTTCATCGAGCTCGTTGGAGGGCTCCTTACTCCATCTGAGTAGGGATCACTTTACGGGTCTTCATATCCAAAGTGTTCCAGACCCCATGCGGCCTGATTCCGGTCTGAAAACTTTGGAGGGGGTTTTGTAGGTAATAAAAATTATCTTTAATCCTTATCAGAGAAGTTCAGAATAAAACTGCTAAAACCTCACCCGAAATAGCAAAAAGGAGAAAAACACTGATAAAAGGGAAAAAATACAGATATCTCCCAAACCGTAAGGAATTTGGCGAAACGGAGGAAGCAAACCGAAGCCTTCGACTAGGTTCGGATGGCTCCATCTCGTCGAGATAGGCGATTTTCATATATAATTCGTCCAATTTCGACTTACGGTTTGAAAGTTACGGCCTATTCTTCGATCCATGCTCAGGAGCTCGCCAGCAGCTCGAATTTCGCCTGCAGACCCAGCTCGCCTACAAGCTCGCCTGCAGACCCAAGTCTGCATGTAGTCCAAAGCTCGCCTGCAGACCCAGTTCGCCTGCAAGCTCGCCTGCAGACCCAGTTCGCCTGCAAGCTCCCCTACAGACCCAGCTCGCCTGCAAGCTTGCCTGCAGACCCAAGAATGCCTGCAGACCTAGCTCGCCTGCAGACTCAAGTCTGCCTACAGTCCTAAGCTTGCCTGCAGACCCAGCTCGCCTGCAAGCTTGCCTGCAGACCCAAGTCTGCTTGTAGTCCCAAGCTCGCCTGCAGACCCAGCTCGCCTGCAAGCTCGCCTACAGACCCAAGTCTGCCTGCAGTCCCAAGCTCGCCTGCAGACCCAGCTTGCCTGCAGACCCAAGTCTGCATGTAGTCCCAAGCTCCCCTACAGACCCAAGCTGCAGACTCGCCAGCTCACTGTCAACTACCCACTTGGAGTATGGAAATAGTTACATCAGTGGTCAAATCCCACAAATCAAGGGAGAAAACATGGCGCTCCTCACCTAGCAAGAATAGGGCGGCTGACAGGACCCCCTAAGTGGTCACATCCCACAGGTAGGGCGGCTGGCTTCCTCACCTCTATTAGTGGTCAAATCCCATGAATCAAGGGATGGCCCATGCCATCCCTTGCCTATTAAAACCCATCTTCAGCCAGCATGAAGGGAGGGGGGGATTGGCTGTTGCATATTCTGCTGGCTAATCTCCCAAAGGTTAAACCTGGACTTTTGCCAAAGGCTCCCTCATTTGAGAACTGAAGCTCTGATAGTAACTTTGATCGGATCGTCCAAGGGAAGCAGACTCGGCACGAGCACCGTGCGAGGCATCCTATCGCCACCGAGGAACCCACGTTAAACAAGGAGGGCCTTCCCTCCACTTCTGTTGTAAACATTTGATTATTAGTTTGTAATAAGCTGTTCTTATCAATACAAACGAAATCCCTATTTTCGGGATATCAAAATTTACACCTACAAGCTCCGCAGGCGAACTTCGAACAGGCGAGTTCGAGACCCAGCAGGCGAGATCCACGTTAGCTGTCTTCCACTGCATAGGCGAGCTCTGCATCCGCCAACAGGCGAGCTCTAATCTCGCCTTCAAACCTCACCATCAGGCGAGCTCCCGCATCTACCCTCGCCTACAGATCTTTAGGCGAGTACAAACCACGCCATCAGGTGAGTTCACCAAAGGCGAGCGACTCGCCTCTCTACGCAGGCGATCTCCTTGATCGCGTCAAGCGAGCTCCGAGTCCTCGCCTTGTCTGCTCCGTCGTCGTCGAGGTACGTTCATTTACAAATCTCCACCTTGGCGAAGTTTTTTCAAAACTAAGCCGACACCAAACAAACCAAATATCCCACTTATTGCATCCAGTACGAAGTGAAACAATTCACGACAACGGACTCAATCCACAACAAGTCAGAAACCAAATGAGAATGAGACCATTCTCCAAACGTCGATGTCTACTCACCAAATCAGCTACATCATAAATGTCTGCCTACATATCCTCTTGCCCAATGAATCAAGCCTTCACGCAGTTCATCTGATGGCCTTCAAAGGCCCTCAACAACGAAGAATGTTTAATAATTCCAAACAATGACCAAATTTCACTCCAGTGACAACTTTGGTCAACATATCTGCCAGATTGTCCTTTGTGTGGATCTTCTCCAACTTGACATCTCCATCATCCAATACATCTCGAACAAAATTGAATATAATATCAATGTGCTTTGTTCGGGTATGATACACCTGGTTCTTGGCCAAATAGATAGCTGACATGCTATCACAATATACCCTGATGGTATCCTGTGCAATCCCCAAGTCATCCAATAACCCCTGTAACCATAAAGCCTCCTTCATAGCTTCAGTCAACGCCATATACTCTGTCTCCATAGTGGAAAGAGCCATTGTAGACTGAAGTGTACATCTCCAACACACCGGTGCTCCTTCCAATGTAAATACATATCCTGTAGTTGACCGACGCTTGTTAAGATCCCCGTATAATCAGAATCCACATAACCAATACAATACTACTCATTCTTTCCATTCTTCTCGAATACCAAACCAACATCCACGATACCTTTTATATACCATAGAATTCACTTCACGACCTCCCAATGACTCTTCCCGGGGTCATGCATGTACCTTGATACCATGCTCATGGCCTGTGACAAATCTAGCCTACACACCATCGCATACATCAAGCTACTCATAGCATTGGCATATGGAACTTTGGACATGTATTCACGGTCCTCAACTGAAACATGTGACATCTTAGCTGATAGCTTAAAGTAGGGAGCTAATGGAGTACTTACCATCTTGGTATTGTCATCAAACTGAATTTCTTCAGCATCTTCTGCAAGTAACTCCCATGTGTCAACTTTAATCTTCCCTTCACCCTATCTCTCTCAATCTCCATATCTAATATCTTCTTTGCTTCTCCAAGGTCCTTCATCTCAAATTCAGATGATAGCACCTTTTTTAACTTTCTAATAGCTGAAGTATTCTTGAAAGTTATGAGCATGTCGTCAATATATAACAACAAATAAATATACTCATCATTCTATAGCTTGTGCATGTAAACACACGGGTCATATGGGCTTCTCGTGTACCCTCGGCCAATCATGAAGCTGTCGAATCTCTTTTATTCTCTTCATTACAATTTTCCTACATACAGTACCATTATCACGGTGATTGCTTTAATTCATAAAGAGACTTCTTCAACTTGCATACCAATTCTTCCTTTCTTGCAGTCTTTGAACCCCATAGGTTATGTCATGTAGATCTCCTCTTCTAAATCTCCATGTAGAAATGTTGTCTTAACATCTATCTAGACTAAATCCAAATTCAGTTGTGCCACCAATGTCAATAAAATACGAATCGACGAATGCTTCACAACAGGTAAAAATACCTTGTTGTAATCAACACCCTCTAGCTGTGCATATCCCTTGGTAACCAATCTGGCTTTGAACTGAATGTCCCTAATAGAAGATCCCTCTTTCTTTGCATATACCCACTTACATCTAATAGCCTTCTTACCCTTCGATAGCTTTACAAGTTCCCAAGTGTTGTTCTTCTGAAGAGACCACATCTCCTCCTTCATAGCTTCCCTCCACCTAATCAAATCAGAGCTTGACTCTGCTTCCCTGAATATAGAAGGAACCAAATCATCAATGACTTCTGCTGATAAAGCATATGCAACCATAACATCATCATATCTAGCTGGCCGACGAATGTTTCTTCTTGGTCTATTAGCTTCAATGGACTCCTAAGCATGACCCTGTTCCTGAGTCCCAACATCCAGTGTGTCCTCCACCTGCCCATCTGTCATATCATCTCCTCCTAGTGTCACTTCTGTAGGAGTCTTAATAGATACAGTGCTATCTAAAGTCTGTGGAGTCACATCATCCTCCACCTGCTGTGATACCCCACTAGTCTGGCCTTCCTCCACCTGCTAAGGAATCTGAGACCTCATCATGTGAGCCTCATCAAACGTGATATCTCTGCTAATGATCATTTTCTTATCTTATGGATACCACAACTTAAAGCCTTTAACTCTATCTCTAAAGCCTATGAAAACTGCTTTTCTAGCTCTCGAATTCAATTTCCCATCATTCACATGATAGTAAGATGAACATCCAAATATCTGGAGCAACTCATAATCACTAGCCGCTGAACCAGACTATTTTTCCATAGGAGTCTTTCCATGTATCGTAGTGCATGGCAACCTATTCACGAGATAGCTTGCATAAACCAACGCTTCGGGCCAAAAGGATCTAGCCAATCCACTCAGTGAGAGCATACAACGCACCTTCTCTAGCAAGGTACGGTTCAATCTTTCGGCCACCCCGTTTTATTACGGTGTCTCCCTAACTGTGAAGTGTCGTCTAATGTCGTTGTCGTGATCCTGGCAAAACTACAGAAACGGATCACTCTTGTACTCATCACCATTATCTAAATGGAGTATCTTCACCTTTCTACCTATCTACAGCTCTACTTTCTTCTTCCACTCCACAAATTTATCTAGGACCTCATGTTTATGCTTCATAGGGTATACCTAATTTCTTCTAGAATAATCATCTATAAAAGTAACAAAATAATTGGCCCCACCAAGAGATGTGATCTTGGAAGGACCCCAAACATTAGTATGAACATAATTTAATATACCTTGGGTGTTGTGAATTGCGGTGCCGAATTTCACTTTTGCCTTCTTCCCAAGTATGCAAAGTTCACACGGCTCCATCTTGCATGTTTTTGCACCCTTCAATAACCCCTATTTCGCCAATACTTACAGGGACTTATCACTAGTGTGTTCCAATCTCATGTTCCATAAGCTGTTAGTATCCTCCTCTGTGGTAATCGAAACTGCCAGACCCCCTGTTACTATCTTGCCCTTCAAGTAGTAAATGTTATTTTCCCTGATACCTCTCATCACCACCATGGACCCCTTTTTGACCTTCAGAGTTGCATTCTCCAAGATCACCTTATAACCAGCTGCCTCCAAAGTTCCAAGTAAAATGATATTCTTTGTTAATTGAGGAACAAATCTCACTTCCTTCAACTCCATAGTCACCCCGTCACACATTCTGATCGGGACTGTACCGATACCACTGATAGGGTATACATGGTCATTACCCATGAGCACGATATCCCCTCTTTCCAGCTCCTCAAAGTTGGAGAACCAATCCCTCCAAGGGAAAATATGCTATGTAGCACCTGAATTCAACATCCATTCCATAGAGTCGGCATAACAAACTGACGGTAATGTAGGGCATGAGTAGCCCGAAGAATCTGAATCTGAATTGTCGCCACTAGCCTTAGCAACATTCACCTCTGAAGCATGTATAGCTTTTCCTTTATTCTTCCTGGCTTTTTCCTTCAACTTGGGGTAGTCGATCTTCTAATGTCCTTATTCTTTACAAAAGTGACATTGATTTCTACCAACACTCTTATAGCCACCTTATTTATTTCTATCAACACTCTTATAGCCACCTCCTTGCTTCGACTTAGAGTGATTAAATGGACGGCGGTTTGAACTACGGCCTCTTACTGCTAATGCATCTTCCGATGCCTTCTCGGAGGGTTCACTATCACTCTTCATCAACTCATAGTTCACCAATGCTGAGGTCACCTCCTTATAGCTGACAGTGATTCTACCATTGATCATCATAAGGACAAAGATACCAAAATCAACCTCTGGCAATGAACATAGCAACAACATCATCTTATCTTCATCCTCTACCATGATATCCACATTGGCCATATCCGATTGCAATTTTGTAAAGTTATTAACATGTTCTCTAATGGAAACTCCTCTTTTCATTTTGAATTGGTAAAACCTCTTTTTCAAATTAAGTCGATTCTCAACGCTCTTCGCCAAATACTTCTCGTTGAGTGTTTCCCACAACCGTTTCGTCGATGTCTCGTTCATCACATCATAAATCAAGTCCGACATCAAACATGATCGAATAACCCCACATGCTCTACTATTCATTTTCTTCCTAACCTTATCCTCCATATCCTCGGGTTTCTCTTGTAATTTCAAGAGTCTCCTCTAAATTTTGGGCGTCTAATGCATCCATCACTTGACACCTCCACAAACCGAAATTTATCTTGCCATCATATTTTTGAACATTAATTTTTGTATTATTAATGCTCAATCCTTATATCATCTTCGACAGAGACGATCCCGATGTACTTGTTTCGGTCATCTAGACAATCTAATCTCTTCAAACGAGAATTCAAGCCCTAGCTTTCTTCTTCAAATCAAACCCCAAGCCAAACCCGGAGCTCTGATACCACTTGTTGTACGCAGCGGAGCCGAAGACACACAATTACAAACAAGATTGGAACACTAATCAACAGTCAAAACAAGTATCACAAATGCATTTGGGGGCTTCAAAATCACAGCCGCCGCCAGAGATTTCTTCTCTGCTCATGCTCAAGCTCCGCTCCTTGCTGCTCGCTCCACTGTCGCTCTATGAACAGGGTTTCCCTTTTATAGGGAAACCCTAGGGCGAGCTCTCTTCAATCAGGGGGATCCAGCTGGATCCCACCACAGCTCCGCAGGCAAACTTCGAACAGCCGAGTTCGAGACCCAGTAGGCGAGATCCACGCTAGCTGTCTTCCACCGCGTAGGTGAGCTCTGCATCCGCCAACAGGCGAGCTCCAATCTCACCTTCAAACCTCACCATCAGGTGAGCTCCCACATCCGTCCTCGCCTATAGATCTGCAGGCGAGCACAAACCTCGCCATCAGGCGAGTTCACCACAGGCGAGCAACTCGCCTCTCCACGCAGGCAACTCCTCAATTGCGTCAGGCGAGATATGAGTCCTCGCCTTGTCTGCTCCGTCGTCGTCTAGGTACGTTCATCTACACCTTTTATGTAGTTACTTTATATGAGAAATTATGAAGTAGATGCCACGTCAAACTTTCAATTTGGGAGTTGTTTGGTATTAGCTTTCCACGATAACATAACAAATGAAGGTTTCAATCCATTTCCTCAAAAAATAGCTTGAAACTGGTTTCCACTTTTTTCAAATTGGTTTCCCAAAGTAAGAGTCAAATCAATCAATTATTGAGTGTAACATTACACTTTTTCTTATTTTTAAAATTTAGGTAGGATGTATAATGGAAAGATTCATGGAGGAGCGGGACTATCACGAGCTAAAATGAATATGTCTCCATTATTGACTTGCCCGCGAAGAAACGACTATATTTCCTAAACTATAAGGCGGCTTCTATCATATTATATATGTAAATCGCGTATCTCAACAAGACGAAGCTAATTACATTATCAGATTTCCAACATCTACTCATAAAGTACCCATTTTTGTTAGAAATCTAAAACTGGTCAACTATTTTATTTATTTTTAGTAATAAAGTTGGAATCAATTTAAATTAGGAAATAAATTCAATTTTGCTTCATGTTGAACTGGTTTATTTTCTTTATTATATATAAAGAGTCTTTTTAGAATTTAATATTTTCTATTTCTTTATAATTTTAGGCTTATAAAGAATCTAGTTTATTTTTAATTTCAGCAGCGGGTTGTAAGCTCTAGAGAGTATAACTATTCTTCAATAAAATTCTCTTTTATATTACTTCATGGATTTGAGGTTGTCTCTTTGTGGATTTAAAGATTGTTCTTTGTGGATTCAAAGAACATCTTCGGGTGGATTTTGAGATTTCTTACTTTCATGTTGGGTTAATTGGTATCAAAGTCCTATTTCTCTAGTCCGATGGCAAGCGATGAAGCCCCTATTACTTGAACTCAGATTAAGACTCACACAGATCAACTTGCATTAGGCAATAAAGTGTCTGAACTTGGGATGAGTTCGAGATCTCGTTGATGGTCAGTAAAGATATGGTCGGACTCCTCAAAATGAATTCAATAGCAAGATTGATGAGTATGAAGCCCAATATCGAAATTGTGATCGTCAAAACTACTCAAGATGTGATATCTGTGATACTAAAACCATGAGAGTTGATTTATCATCTTTCAATAAGAAACTCGATATAGAGGAGTTTCTTGTTTGGATTATGACGTGAAATTTTTTTGGGTACTTGGGAATCTTAAAAGATTAAAAGGTTAAGTAAGTAGCCTATCGACTTAAGAGTAAAACATCCTTTTGATGGCAATCATTATGTGAGGAACCCGACGGTCAATAAAAGAAAAAAAATCGATTATGAGTGAAGATGAAGGAATTATTGAAAGCTCATTTTCTTTCTACGTATTATTATGTGTACAATCGATATCAAAGCTCACACTCTAATTGCGATCATGGAGAGATTATGCAACCCCAATCTACCCATGAGAAAGACCCTAGAGTCGTAAAGAGTACTGAAGAGTCAACAAAGACAAAAGAACCACCTTAAAAGCACAATATCTTCCGCACGAGATGCATCATGATGCGAAAAAATTTTGATATTATTATTGATAGTGGCAATAGTAAGAATCTTGCCTCTTCATATACGATAAAGAAGTTAGGTTTAAAGACAAAGAAATATTCCAGTCCTAACAAGATCGACTAGATTCACAAAGGTAACGTTGGGCAGATCAATGAAGTGTCAGGTACTCTGTTCCATCAACCACAACTACATTAATGATGTGGTCTTCATATGATTTTAGTTAGGCCATGACAGTTTAATGTTGGTGCCACTCATAGGAGCAGAGATAATATTTATGTCTTCAACAAGGATGGATGTCATGTTGCACTTATGCCTCTTATAAAAAAGGAAGCATCCAAGATAGAGACAACTGAGAAGAAGTAACTTTTGATGGTGGACAATGAGCCTTTCACAGAAGATTGAAGTAATCTAAAGAGGTCTATGCCTTGGTTCTATCCAAAAAAGAAGAACATGCCCCTACCGAGATTCCTCCTAAGGTGATCCCTTATTGCAACTGAGATTATTAGTGTCAATGGTGGCCTAATGGTTAAGATGGACATTCTAATTGAAATTTCCAAAGCTATTATGAATACTAATACACATACTAATGTTGTCATGCACCAAGACCTAAACGACACGTGACTAGGCCGCCAGCAGACCACTTAGACAACAATCGAATTCAAATGATACACCTAAGCCTCATATTTGCATAGTTATTTTCTTCAAAATATAGATCTGCAGAATATATCATATAAAAATACACTTATCTCATGATCTTGTCAAAAACATTCAAATTAAAATTTACTTCCAAAACCAAAACAATTTCAATTTACTTCCAAAGCCAAAACAAAACTAACATATACCTATTAATCCATTATTCCTTACTCAACCAACTCCCTACTCTAAAATACACTAACCACATGAAAAAGATAAGAAAAATACAAAAATAACAAAAACAAATTCGTCACAGTGGATAATAGCTAGTACCTCCAAAGGATGGGATCTAAAGGATGGAGCAATAATAATATAAACTACTATAGAAATAAAATCAAACGAATAAAAGATCAAATGATATATTCATCAATGATAAAAAAAAGAGTATTAAGATCAAATGATATATTCATCAATGATAAAAAAAGAGATAATACTGATGACTGAATAGGAATATAGAGAGATATTGGTCAGTATATTCCATTGCACTTTGTTACTTTATTATTTATAATATTGAGTAAATATATTTTTCTAATTTTGTATGTTTTATGAAATTGTAGGAAATCAGAAAATATCAAACAAAAAAATTTAAAGAAGCCCAAAAGACCTTTATTTGAAGCCGCAAAGTAGCCTAAAGGAAACCCACAAATCACAAAAGTCCAAGAGGAGAAGAGTCAACAAGTCAAACAAAGAAGACAAATTCTATTATAAGCTACTCTATGAGCTAATTGATTAACAAATTGATTAATTAAT
>BQKN01000557.1:64338-76558 GCA_022839385.1 Asparagus kiusianus
GAATCACTGCAGTGAATCCAGATTCACTGCGTTGATGTAATTAATGCATGTATTTAATGAGGTAATTAATGCATGTTTCTGTTGACGGTTTGACTAAATCCTAGCCATTGGATGAAGGAGGTTTTTAGTTTTTAGGCTAATTTCCTGAGCACTCTTATTCCAACGTAAGGTCCTCGTACTTGTGGTATTCATTAGATCATGGCGGGGGGAGTTGCTCCCGACAGATTATCTCTTGAATCTAGGGTTGAAATGCAAATATATATTTATGAACTCCTATTTCTAATGCAAATATGTATATATATATATATATATATATATATACATATTTTTATATATAGGGTCAAATATACTGCGAAGAATCATTGTTGTTACCAATCAGGTTTTTATCCCTTAGAGCATCTCCAACCCAACTCCAAAAATCCATTTTTACGCAAATCCAGCGCCAATTCTTCCTCGAACCCAATGCCAAACTTAGCATCATTTTAAATGGGTGCTACAGTGTTACGTCAGGAATGACGCAACACTGTACATATGGAGATTTTGGTTTTTCCCAAGTTTGCCCTTATAGTTTGTTATAACAAATCAAATATTCCAACCATATCCTATTTTATAGTTTGTAAATAGAAGGAATATTCTTTTTGAAGTAAAATTTCGTGTAATGGTTGGAGATGGAATAATGATTTGGTGTAAAAACTACACCATTTTGGGTTTTTGGGTTGGAGATGCTCTTAACTGGACAATGAGCATAAACAACACAACTGTTGGAGTTGATTCATCTGAAACATAAAACCGTATGATAATCAGTAGCACACAGTTTTTTAATTAAATGACAATATTTTGAAAGGAAGAGGTTTCTTTGACAATATTTTACCTTTTTAATAGAAACTGAGTTTCATAGACAAATCAATTTTATTTAAAAATAAATTGAATTCCTTTTCAAATTTTATAAGTTTAAAGATTTTCTCCGCATGTATAATTTTTTTTGAATTTTTCCAACTTTAAAATCTTAATTCTCATAAACATATGTTTCCCTATGTTTATCCAGAAGGTTTTTTTTCAAAATTTATGTTTGTTTTTTTAATATTAAGAATTTTCTAGAATACTTTATTTTTTATACTTTTATGAATTCTAAATATTATATTTCAGATCTTTTTTATTTTTTTACTTTCGAAAAACTGTTTAGGCCCCTACTTTTTGAAAAATCAAGCTTCCACCCCCTCTAGGGACCTTTGTCAGGTGGTAAACGATTAAAACGAATCAAAATACTAAAGCGTTCGTTTTTTTTTCAAAGAAAATAAGAGGGGAAAAGATAATAAGAGGGGTCTAAAATTTAGATCCCAGTCAAATTCATGCCACCCAAAACACTTTGGTGACAAGAGGAACTATCATCCCCAATCTTAAGATAATAGCTAAAATTTTCCTGTACATGTTACATCATAATCATAACATAGTAAAAGACGACAATCCTTGCACCTAATAAACCAAAAACATATCTATTGTTGTAAAACTGATGTATTTATGTGTGGTAGTTTATGTAGTAAACTATAAAATAGAGTAGAGAAAGTAGACGAAAAGTAAAGATAATTTTTATTTCATCAATCTTTTCTTTACAAAGTGAGGTAGGAATATCTCTATTTATAGACAAACTAAGATGATGATACATGAATCATATTAACTACTCATTAATGAACTTAGTCATTTTAGGACATGTATTGTGTTGTTCTATGAAGAAGGTTAATGTACTAGGGGAATATCAATGGGTAATACATGTATCAATCTTCTCAAAAATCTAAATGAACATCCACATTTTTTAATTGTTTCATAACACTCCGACTTGGATGTCCAACATTACACAAAAAATATGCCTCGTTAAAATCTTTCAGGAAAAAACCCTGAGGGAAAATAATCCTAGTGAAGGAAAAGAGTACACTATTCTTGTGTATTAGTTTCTCCCCCTGATTCAAATATCATTTGAGATCTTTCGACCAACACATTCCAATAATTTTTACCAATTTCTCAAACGTTACAGTCGGCAATGCCTTGGTGAATAAATCTGTCAGATTATTACTCGATCGAATTTGTTGCACAATAATTTCACCATTCTTTTGCAAATCATGTGTAAAGAAGAATTTTGGTGACATGTGTTTCGTTCTATCTCCTTTAATATATCCTCCTTTTAATTGAGCTATACAAGCTGCATTGTCTTCAAACAAAATAGTCGGAGGATTTTTATTTTCAGGAGATAATCCACTATTATTTCGGATATAGTGGATCATTGATCTTAGCCAAATACATTCTCGACTGGCTTCATTAATTGCTATTATTTCAGCATGATTCGAAGAAGTGGCAGCAATTGATTGCTTCGTAGATCGCCATGAAATAGGGATATCACCACATGTAAATAAATAACCAGTTTAAGACCTTGCTTTATGCGGGTCAGATAAATACCTAGCATCAACATATCCAAGCAATTCAGGTCAAGGATTATAAGAGTTAAATAAGCCAAGATCAATTGTTCCTTGGAGATAGCGAAAAATATGCTTTATACCGTTCCAATATCGTTTTGTAGGATATGAACTAAATATTGTTAATAAATTCACAGAAAATAATATATCTGGTCTTGTACAATTAGCAAGATATATTAGTGCACCTATTGCACTGAGATATGGTACTTCAGGACCAAGAATCTCTTCATCTTCCTCTTTTGGTCTAAAAGGATCCTTAGCAGGATAAAGTGACCTGACGACCATTGAGGTACTTAATGGATGTGATTTATCCATATAGAACTGATTTAATACCTTCCGGGTATAAGCAGTTTGGTGAACAAAAATCCTATTTTCTAAATGCTCAATTTGTAAACCAAGGCAAAATTTGGTTTTCCAAAAATCTTTGATCTCAAATTCTTTCTTCAAATATTCAATCGCTTTTTGGAGCTCTTCAGGGGTTCCAATCAGATTAAGGTCATCAACATATACAGCAATGATCACAAAATTTGACCCATTCCTTTTTATGAAAACACATGGACGTATATGGTCATTTGTATTGCCTTCTTTGACTAAACATTCACTAAGGCGGTTATACCACATTCGTCCAGATTGCTTGAGTGCATACAAAGATCTTTGCAACTTAATAGAGTACATTTCTCTAGGATTTGATTTACATGCTTCAGTCATGCTAAATCCTTCATGGATTTTTATATAGATATCATTATCTAATGTTCCATATAAATAAGCAGTGACTACGTCCATCAGATGCATATCAAGTCTCTCATGTACTGCTAGACTCACAATATATCTAAATGTAATTCCATCTATTACTGGAGAATATGCCTCGTCATAATCAAATCCCGATCTTTGTGAAAATCCTTGGGCTACAAGTCTTGCTTTATATCTCACAATTTCATTTTTCTTATTTTTTCCTCACAAATACCCATTTATATCCTACTGGATTTACACCTTCAGGTGTTTGGACTACAGATCCAAAAACATTTTGTTTAGCCAGTGAATCTAATTCAGATTGGATCGCATCTTTCCATTTTGACCAATCATTTCTTCGTCGACATTCATCAACCGATCTAGGTTCATGATCCTCGTCTTCTTCCATAATATCTAGTGCTACATTATATGAAAATGCATTATTGATAATTACTTCTCTTCGGTTCTAACTCTTTCCTGTAATGACAAAATTTTATTGAATTTCCTATAATTTCATTCTCTTCAGGAGTTGGCTCTTCATGAGCGACCTCTTCAGGAGGTTGAATTTTGTCATTAGCAATGTTTTGATCATTCGATCCTATTTTCTTTAGAGGATTCTTATCTTTGTAACCAAGATGTCTACCATGCTTCAGGCGTGCTTTAGATTCGCTAGCACTTTTAATTTATCCTTCTGGGATATCAATTTTAATCAGAACATTTTCTGCTAGAATATGCCATTTAGTAATTCTTCTAGAATCACTAAAAGCATCCGGTAATTAGTTTGCAATTTTTTATAAATATATAATCCTTTGAACTTCCAGTTCACATTCTTTTGTACGAGGATCAAGAAAGCCTAATGATATTTTCTAAGTAATTTCCTTTTTCGGTTGATCTATATCTCCCCCTAATGTCGGGAAATATGATTCATCAAAATAACAATCTGTAAAACTTGCAGTAAATAAGTCACATGTTAATGGTTCAATATATTTAATTATAGAAGTTGATTCATACCCGACATATATCATCAATCTTCTTTGAGGGCCCATTTTAGTACGTTGAGGTGGTGCAATAGGAACATATACCGCACAACAAAAAATTCTTAAGTAAGAATATTGGGCTCATGGCCAAGAACTAACTGTAAGGGAGAATAAATATGACAACTTGTCGGCCTAATTCTCACAAGTGTTGTTTCATGTAATATAGCATGTCCCCAAACAGATAGAGGAAGTTTAGACCTTATTAACAACGGTCTTGCAATTAATTGAAGTTGTTTAATAAATAATTCGATTAGACCATTTTGTGTATGAACATGAGCTACAGGATGTTCAACACTTATTCTAATAAATATGCAATAATCATCAAAAGCATGTGATGAATATTCACCAGCATTATCTAAACGAATTTTCTTAATGGGATAATTAGGAAATTATGCTCACAATTTAATTATCTGAGCAAACAATCTTGCAAACGCCAGGTTGCGACTAGATAATAAACATACATGTGACCATCTTATTGATGCATTAATTAGCACCATAAAATATCTAAATGGTCCACATGGTGGATCTATAGGCCCACATATATTACCATGAATTCGTTCTAGAAATACAGGGGATACGGTAACCACTTTCGTTGGTGATGGTCTAACAATTAACTTCCCTTGGGAGCAAGCCACACATGAGAATTCATTAGAATTTAGTATTTTTTATTTTTCAATGAATGATGTGAGTTTGTAATTATTCGTCTCATCATTATAGAACCAGGATGTCCAAGGCGATCATGCCAAATCATAAAATCATTGGGATTAGTAGACTTCTGGTCTTTAAGGTGATACATTTCAAGTGCACTTATTTTTGTATAATATAAACCAGAAAATAGAGAAGACAACTTTTCTAATACGCATTTCTTCTCAGAAATGGTATTTGCAATCAATAAGTATTCACCATTTGTCTCATTCATCATCTCGATATGATATCTATTTCGGCGGATATCTTTAAAACATAGCAAATTTCTTCGAGACTTTATCGAGAGTAGTGCATTATTTATGACAATTTTAGTTCCTTCGGGGAGAAATATAGTGGCTCTTCTGAAGCTATCAATCAACTTACCACTACCACTTATTGTGTTAACATTTGTTTCTTCTATTTTCAAATGAGAAAAATACTTCATGTTTTTAAGTATAGTGTGTGTAATAGCACTATCAATGAGACTAATATCATCATCACCATTGTTTGATCCTAAATATTTGGCATCCATTTCTTCTTCAAGAAGAAATGACAAAGAAAATTACAAATAAAAGTAAATATCAATAAAGTCCATAAATTACAAAATTCATAAAGAAAATTACACAAAAGATACGTAAATAACAAAATTCAAAATGTCGGGTATTTGTCATGGGATCATTTCGTAACTTCAGGTTGCTCAAGGAAATCAGCTACATCGAGGTGTGTGATATCATCAAGATCATCATAAACATTGTTTTGATCAATGAAATTTATCTCGGTATTTTTTTCCTTTCCCTTTTAATGATGTCTGATAGAGATCAACAAGATGTTTTGCCGTATGACAGGTACGGGACCAATGACCTTCTATTCCACACCGGTAGCATATTTCCTCATAATGTTTCTTTTCTTCACTTTTCTTATCATTATTGTCCCACTTATGGGAGTTGTTTTGTTTTTTGCCATGGTTATGATCATTCACTAGTACAAAACAGGACAGCCTAAACGATTATTGGAACCGTTTGGGAAAATCAAGATAGCCCAAATGGTTTAAACCGTTTGGGATAATAATTTCAAATGGTTTAAACCGTTTGGGAATTTAGAAAAACCCATACGGAACACCCAAATAGTTTTAACTGTTTGGGATATTTTATACCAAACGGGCAAACCCGTTTGGGAGTTTTGATGGATCCTACAAAATAAAATTTTATTTCCCCCTATATTTTCTCGTTCTCCCCAACCCACGATATTTCCCCCTAAAATTTTCCCTAAAACCTCCGCACCCCCCAAATAGCCCCCCAGCCTGCGATATTTCCCCAAAAATCTCCCCAAAATTTTGGAAGTCCGACCGTGGCCTCTCGCTTCACCGACACTCATCTTCGCCGGCACTCTCCTCCACCACTCCTCCGCCTCGTCCTCTACAACTCTCCACCTTCTCCTCCACCGCTCCTCCACCTCCTTCTCCTCCACCGTTCCTCCACCTCATCCTCCTCCTCTCATCTGCCTCATCCTCCACCGCTCCTCGCCTCCTCCTCCAGCGCTCCTCCGCCTCCTCTCCAACCGCCTCTCGATTCCACCACATCCTCCTCCACCGCCTCATCCTTAGGTCCCCCCATCTTCTCTGTAAATTAGTATTATCTCCTCTCTATAAACCCCTAAGCCTAATTTAACTGACCATCTAACTCAAATTTCCCTATTTACAGCAAATTAATCAACTTCACGACGTCGTCTTCTCTTCCTCAGGCATCCTCTTTCTCCAGCAGACTTATTTAAGGTAATTTCAAAGAGTTTTCTTATTTTTAAGAAATATTGAGTTTTTTTTGCTATTATCTTGTATTTTCTAAAATTTATGGTTATTCATGACTACATTTACGATTACATTTATGTTCTTCCTTCAACTTCCTTGGCCTTTCGGTTTATTTGCATGCACTCTAAGCTTTTTCTAGGTGTTCTATAGATATGCAGTGACAAATATAACAACTTTCCATCCTATTGGCAGATATATAAATAGCTTAACACTTACTTCTAATAATTATGAAAAAATATTGGTAGGTATATAAATAGCTTAACACTTGTTGTGCCTCGAGAAATCAAAACAATCGCCGAGAAAGATAAAGAACCAACCAAAATCAACAGCACAAACAATCCAACACCAGTTTTACGTGGTTCGGCGAGATGCCTACGTCCACGGGGCAAGAAGGGGGGAGTTTTCACTATTAGAAATCAAGAGGAACAAACTAGGGTTACAAATCTCTCAAAAACCCTCAACAATCAACTCTCAATCTCTCCAATTGCTCCTAGAATACAAGCCCAAAGAAAACTCTCTCAATCTGCTCAAATTCGTCCTTGCTCTTACCCCTAAAAAACACCCAAAAGGTATTTATACAAATCCAAAACGAACCGGGTCTGAAAACAGACCCAACTCAAAACCGCAGCGGCAGTCGACCGGTACGGTCGACCGCGATCCATCTCGGTCGACCGGCCCGGTCGACCGCCCTCCGTGCAGCGGCTGATCTAAAATTCCAGAGAGTTCGTCAGTCGACCGTGCCGGTCGACCGGCCCTGATCCAAACGCCCAGTAGCTTCTGTGCACGAATGCGGTCGACCGGACCGGTCGACCGCCAACCTGTTTGCCTAAAAAACTGATCCTGAGCACCATCTCTTCAAATCTCCACCTCGGCGAAGATTCTTCCAAAACTGAGCCGACACCGAACAAACCAATACCTCAAGTGTTGCATCCAGTACGCCATGGCAACAGACTCATGACAACGGACTCCATCCACAACACATAGAGACCTAAACGGGAGTGCGAACACTCAACCCTAAAACAACTGTGTCTACTCACCAAACAACTGAGCCTACACCGACTACACCAAATGTCTCACTTGCTGAGACCCAAATGGGAGTGCAACCACTCACCCCAAATGTCGATGTCGCTCACCAAATCGGCTGCATCATAAAGACTGCCTACGTATCCTCTTGCCCAAGGAATCAAGCCTTCACATAGTTCACCAAATGGCCTCCAAAGGCCCTCAATCCAACCTGCGGCTGATAGCATCATCAACGACCCCAAACTGAAGCGATCCAAATACCTCCACCTGAGGTGAAACAATGGCCGTATCCAAAACATATCCACCAGCTGCATCCAAATCAACCACCTCATCATCTGCACCCATAAATAAATGACTCCCACGCTGTGCCACCTCAGCTGGAATCCCAACCAATGCAGAATAACCTGGAGTACGTGGGAAAATCCCCACCCAATGTGGAGTAGCATCAACCTCCACCCGCTGTGATATCCCTCTGATCTAATCAATACTCTCCACCTGCCGAGAGTCCAAAGTGACAAACCTGCTCAGACCAAACTCAGAAGCTCCCAACTGATAGCCGAATGAACTCCTGAATCCCAAATGCGCAATCGAATCCAATCTCACATCAACGATGTGACCAAGTGCTGGGTAGCCAAATATCCGACGCCGACCAAAATCTGAAGCAGCTCCACCAGATCTAACAACTCTATACGCAGCAGTCGGCAACCTCATAAGATGACCCAAACCTGTCAAAGCCTGAATACCAGATCCACTGCTCGACAACCAACGCCGATCCTCCTCCAGAAAAGAACGGCCCACTAAATCTGCCATCTCATCACGTCGCCCCACTGTCTCCTCTCCTCTGAAGTGACTCCAACTGCCATGAGCTCCGCACCAATGCAAGAAAGGACTCCTACTAGAACAAGTACGACTGGTAACCTTTCTGCCCATACACCTCCTCCAACTGTTGCGGACTACTAGGGCTTTATACCAACGGGACTTGGTTGCAACCCAAATATGCCTAGTACAATCCCCAACATAGAAAACAAGATAACGATTACCTCCTGATGATGCCTCCTCGGAAAGTCCCCCAATGCCTGACTGAACACCTCTAATAAGACCTCTCGATCGATGGATAGAAGTGCTGAACTCCACCTCGGTCTTCTCGCTCATCCCAATGTACTCACAGGACTTCAATCTGCAGGTCATAGCACTCCTCAACAATCTGTGCACGGTGTAACCAACAATATATCCCAGCACCAACCAATGCCACAGTCTAGCCATAGAAGTCGTCAGCATCCTATCCACTACCGTGCTCCCAAGCAGATAATACAAGTTACTCCGTCTGACGCCCTTCATAACAATCATGGACCCTGATGTGACTTTCAAGCGAGAATCCGCCAAAGTCACCCTATAGCCTGATGCCTCCAATACCCCAAGTGAAATGATGTTCTTCCTCAGTTGAGGAACGAACCTCACATCAGCCAACTCCCGAACCATCCCGTCACTCGTCCTAATCCGAATGGTACCAATACCACCAATAGGGCATCTGTGATCATTACCCATAAGAACAGCATCCCCTCTTTTCAACTCCTGAAAGTTGGAGAACCAATCCCTTCTAGGGCATATGTGATAAGTAGCACCTGAATCCAACATCCACTCGGTGGAGTCGGCAACATCAACTGACGGAAGAGCTGGGCACGAATAGCCCGAAGAATCTGAATCTAAAACATCGCCACTAGCTTCGGCAACATTCACCTCTGAAGCTTGAATAGCTTTCCCTTTATTCTTCACAGCTTGCAATTTTGGGCATTCGGCTTTCTAATGTCCATCCTCTCTACAAAAGGCACACTGATTCCTACCAACTGCAGGATGCCCCCCTCTAGACTGCGACCTTCTTCTATGGTTTGGACTTCTAGCTCTTGCAACCAATGCCCCCGCAACCGGCTCAATGGAAATCTCCTTGTCCTTCTTTCGAAGTTGATAGTTCACAAGTGCTGCGGTGACCTCACTATACGAAAGAGATGCCTTCCCATTAATTAGAGTGAGGACGAAGGTCTCATATTCCTCGTCTGGCAAGGAACTCAATAACAACAATGCTTTATCCTCATCTTCAACAATAACATCTACATTCGCCAAATCTGCAAGTAGCTTCGTGTAGTGGTTCATGTGATCACTAATGGATGTCCCCTTCTTCAATTGGAAGCGATAAAGCCTCCTCTTCAAATGCAAACGATTTTCGACGCTCTTCGTCAAATATTTGCCCTCTAGGACCTCCCAAATCTTCTTTGCCAAAGTTTCATTCATCACATCATATTTAAGGTCTTGGGTAAGGCAAGACCTAATCACACCACACGCCGTTCTATTCATTTTATTCCAAACCTTTTCATCAACGTCGGCCGGTTTCCCGTCCAACTCCAATGTATCTTCCAAATTTTGCGCATTTAACGCATCCATGACTTCGCATCGCCAAAGTCCAAAATTATTTGTACCGTTGAACTTTTCCACATCTATTTTTATAGAATGTATATTCAAACTTTGGACGGCCTTCACACCAGAAGAACCCTCCCCACATTTATCTTTTTCAGCCATATATCTCAAAGCACCACCAGACCAATGCGGAAACAAACGAGAAATAGATCCAAACTGAAAAAGACGAGATTTTTACCAAAAAGATCACACCTTTATCACCAAACGAAGCCCTAGATGAACTTCCAAAGCGATCTACTCCTCCAAAATAGCTCAAGCGTAGCCCGGGCTCTGATACCAATTGTTGTGCCTCGAGAAATCAAAACAATCGCCGAGAAAGATAAAGAACCAACCAAAATCAACAGCACAAACAACCCAACACCAGTTTTACGTGGTTCGGCGAGATGCCTACGTCCACGGGGCAAGGAGGGGGGAGTTTTCACTATTAGAAATCAAGAGGAACAAACTAGGGTTACAAATCTCTCAAAAACCCTCAACAATCAACTCTCAATCTCTCCAATTGCTCCTAGAATAGAAGCCCAAAGAAAACTCTCTCAATCTGCTCAAATTCGTCCTTGCTCTTAACCCTAAAAAACACCCAAAAGGTATTTATACAAATCCAAAACGAACCGGGTCTGAAAACAGACCCAACTCAAAACCTCAACGGCGGTCGACCGGTGCGGTCGACCGCGATCCATCTCGGTCGACCGGCCCGGTCGACCGCCCTCCATGCAGCGGCTGATCTAAAATTTCAGAGAGTTCGTCGGTCGACCGCGCCGGTCGACCGGCCCTGATCCAAACGCCCAGTAGCTTCTGTGCACGAATACGGTCGACCGGACCGGTCGACCACCAACCTGTTTGCCTGAAAAACTGATCCTGAGCACCATCTCTTCAACACTTACTTCTAATAATTATGGGGTTTGAAGATGATAAAAGAGCTTTCCATCATCCTTTCATAATGAAATATTTGAGAATAATAGCCTACATAGAGCATCAATGATTAGGTGAGGTTGTCTGTAATTTCAAAGACCCAAATTTGAGCTAATATTCTTGAGAGACCTGTGACAATTTTTTTCAAACTTTGATGTATTACACATACTATTTTTTAAGAATAGTACACATATAGTGTGATACCTCATACAACTCATTGGCATCTCTGAGGATACTAGATCTTTTTCATTAAGATACTAGATCTTTTTCATTTTACTTAAAAGAGAACAATTGTCATCCTTCATGTAATTTAGGTCAAGCTTTACAAGTTGTTCCCCCCTGTGGTTTTTCTGAAAGGTTTCCTTGCAGGCAGCTATCGGACGCATGGTCAAATTTTGATTGTAAGACTAAATATTCTCGATTTACTATTTTTAGTTGCAGACATTTTGAATTGTTTCTTTTCTTTCAAAGAAAATAAGTGTTTCTACAGATAAACAGAAGGAACAATCTGAAAATGTTATTCTCAAATTTGTTGAGGTTTTTGATACATACATCAGCTCGATTAAGAATCCAGTACATTTGCTTCAGACATGTTCAAAATTGGGTCATCATTTGACTAACTGAGGGTTAATGTTCACAAATGGGCGATAATTTGAGAAACTCAAGGTTGTTGCTTAGGTTATTTGTTTAATGTACTTTGCTTACTGCATCATTTGATAATGTTTTAATATTTACACTTTTGTTTCCAGCTGAATATGTTACATGTCATGGCTGCAAAAGCCCTGATACTATACTTTCCAAGGAGAACCGGTTGTTCTTCCTTCGGTGTGAACATGTATTTCCTTATTGCTTATAACATATTTTCTTCAAAACCTACTTCTGAATTGCCTAAAACGATCAATTTTTATGCTCATGTGGATTTAGCTAGTTATATCTTCTTAGTGTTCTTATATTCTTGTCAATTAAAGTTCTAATCTTGGATCATACATCAAATCATCATCAAATGATGTTAAGCTTACTCTATTTACAGGGGAGTCTGTTTGTTATTACTATTCTTCTTAGTTTATGATTTTTTTTATTTTTCTTGCAGTGTGGTTCTT
>BQKN01000557.1:95113-121700 GCA_022839385.1 Asparagus kiusianus
AAGTCTTAATTCTTTCTTCAGCCTCTTTGATTGCAAAATATATTTATCTCCGTACCTATTTTCTTTGACATATTGGCTTCCTTGGTTGCTTGAGTCTCCTCTTTCTTCAGCCCATTTGAAAAAAATGTATTCTTTATTTGGGAACTTTGCACATCCCCAATATCACCTTCCCTTATTTTTACCATTCTTGCACACTTTCATCAGTGTTTGGAGATTGCAGTCGCAATAAACTTCATAATTCTGGTAGCACTCTTCTGATATTATTTTGATGTCTGGGATCCAAATTGAAGACAATGGGAATTTTATAATTGCTGAAAAATGAGAATGCATGGATTAATTTTGAGGCCTCAAATTAAATGTATAGCCACCATGACCCTGAACTAGCCGTTGCTACAGTGTTATGCCTTTGAATTTTGAAGTTGTGTGGAAATAGTCGTTGCTACAGTGTTGCTACTTTGAATTCTGAAATTGGGGGACAAATTCGTTGCTACAGTGATTTTTTAAAGAAAAGTGGGCTAGCCGTTGCTACAGTGCCGATCCCTAAAAAAAGTCTTTCTGAACCAAACATGGTATTAAGAATTGGACCAATTCTATAAAAGTGAGATTCCTAATCCTTTGGGTGAAACAAACATAGAATGCAAAAAAAAAAAAAATGGGATTCCATAAAATTAAAAGTTGTCTATAAATTTTATATGGATTAGGTTGGAATCCATAAATAAAATAGGATTCCTAATCCTATTCCTAGCCTCGATTGAAACAAACAGGCCCTTAAAAGATTCGGGTTAGGCTTTGGCGCAGCCCCATCCAAATTAATTTCGGACTAGGTGACCACGTGCTTGCTAATTTAATTAGGATCTGCAATTTTTCAAGAACTTGGATTTTCAAATACAAATAGACGAATCTTTTATACACCGTTGGATTTCATCTAATGGTTGACATGGTTTCCCATTGCATATAGGAAAAGAATTTGTTGAAGACTATAAATAAGCCTCTTCTCCTGCCAACTTATATAATAGAAGAAGAAGAAGAGAGAATTAGTTCTCAATTTAATTGCTCCTCTCCTTCGTCATCTTGAGGTGATGATTTTATTCGAAAAAGAGATAAACTAGATGCAAGCAATCAAACGGTTTTAAACAAAGGTACCGATTGTTACTCTTTGGTCTTTTATGATTCATACAATTTTACTATCTAGAATTACAGCACCACTCGTAGTTGAAAAGTAAAGAGAAGCTGAAGAACTAAATTATCGAGTATCTGATTTTATCCTGGGTGGAGACTTTGCTTTTAAGATCTAGGGGTTTATTTTTTTGGGATGTTGTTTTCGATTTTTGACTTGGGGGTGGAGACTTTGCTTTTAAGATCTAGGGGTTGGAGGTGATTTTCCCTAAAAAGTTTAAGAAGTGAAATAGGGTTTGGAACTCGCCTAATAACTTCCCCCTCTTTCCAAGCCGTCACCGAAAATTTTCATCAGAGCAAGGAGAAGGAGGTGTGTGATTATTTGTATTATTTTTGTCCTTTTACTCTTCGTTTTGTTATTTTTTAAACTATGTTGATGTCCTTTACAAGTTCACGATATTTCTTCTTGCTGCAACTCTGTGTTACTTGTCAAAAGTTATACCCTTTTTTCCTCATTAGATCTACTTTTTTTTTTTAAAAAAATTCCTAAATCACCTTTTATGAATATGATTTTCTTGGTTTTGTTTGATCGTGTATGAAAATTTATTTATTTTTCCTCAAAAATAATGTTAAATGACTTTATTAAAACTAAAGAGATATTGTGGATTTTTAATTTCTAGAGATGTTGTAGGCTAAATCCAGTTTTTTTCTTTCTTCTGCTACTTTTAAATCAAGTTAATTGTTGGGTTTGAATTTTCGATTGCGTACACTATGGTGACGCGAATCATGTTTTCCTCTTTTTTTAGTTTGAAATAAACACTGGAAAATGAGAAAATCTATTTATATATCAACTACTTTCTTCTCTTTTCAAATTAAACCAAACTAATAAAAGTGGTCGAAAGCATGTAATTATTCTCCATGTTTTTTATGAAACAAACACAAGAAACAAATTTCCATGAAATATGAATGAAACACTAAAAGTGAAGAAATGTTGGACTCGGAAAATGATGGCAAGCGGCCAAACAACCCCTTACTTTTAGCTAATTATTGTGTTGTGTTTAATCAAATAGTATTGAGCTGCTAAGATTGATGCAGTTTGTAGAGATAATATTGTTCTTAGTCATATTAGATATGAATAACAAATTTTATTAATATTAGTGAAGAGTTAAGATCGAGAAGGTGGTTGTCAGAAGGATCCAAATCCAAGGAAAATAAAAACAATTGTATGAACCAACATATTATCATTGCACACTATTGTTATATGCATATAAATTGTATAGTATGAATGACAATCTTTTGCAAAAACAAACTCTTAGCTCTCTGTTAGAGCCTAAATCCATTTTTTGATGTAGCACGAGTTATCGATGACAAATTTTAATTCTCGTAAAATGTTGATAATTTTAATTTTAATTCTCGTAAAATGTTGATAACTTTCTTTTCCTAACGTTAGGAGTTAGTTTTTGACAATTGTCTTTCCTCAATTTAGTAACAATATGATCTTAGATTTAGAAAAGTCTTTTTCAGTTTAAACAGGACATGCGTTTTTAGTTTTAAGACTGACTTTTTATTTACAGCAGTCATCTAACCCAAGACAAACTATTTTTTCTTATCAACATACGTATTCTAAAGATGCTACCTTTCCTCATTAGGATGTGTTTATTATATGTGGTCATTCTGCATCATGTTTTAACTTTCTCTGCCCTTAATATTGCTTTTTCTAATTTACTTTCTATATTTTCTATTTCAGGAATATTATAAATGGGCTCACTCGATATCCTTCCCATTGCTCTCTTGCAACTTATCGCCGAAAAGATAGTTGATCATGCAGACGTTCTCCAGTTTGGTGCTGTTTGTAAAATATTCCGCTCTATTGTGACAGATAATCTCCATCTACTTCCACCAAAATTACCATTGTGCCTTTGTGCCCTTCCTAATAAACCCCCTCCCCCACCGCTGCTAATGCAGTGTCGCGATAACGAGTGGGAAAGCCTCAACTTCTTTTCTATTCCTGACGGAAAAAACCACGGGGAGTTTCTTGTTCCAGAGATGAAAAACAAGTGGGTTGCTGGATCCTCTCACGGTTGGTTGTGCACGTTGGATATCCAAGGCCGTGACATTCAGCTCCTGAATCCGTTAACAAGGGCCCAAATCCCTCTCCCATCTCTTGATGCTTTCCAACATCCTAATGGCAGTTTCGACGACGAGTATGATGATTTCGGGTTTGTAGAGAAGGCTATTATACTGTCAGATCCTTCAAATATGAGGAGAAATTCGGACAATGAGGATGGTTGCACATTAGTCATGGCATTGATCTCCTATTTCAGCGTGCTATCATTTTGTAGGGTTGGAGACGACAAGTGGACTAATGTAGAGGATTGTCTGATTCACCTCCAAGACGTCATCCGTTACAATGGTCAGATTTATGCTGTTGATTATCAAGGGATCACTGTTATTTATGATTTTGCAGGTGATAAGAAGATGAAACAAATTGCAAATGCACCAACAAGTCGGGGTGACGAACACAGATATCTTGTCGAGTCGACACATGGAGACTTGCTACAAGTTGTAAGGCTGTTTGATGAGGGACGTGAAGGTATTTGTAGATCAAATGATTTCAAGGTCTACAAGCTTGAGGCCGTTGATGAGCCGGTGGAGCCTGCGCAAGGCCATCAGTACTACCGAATCCTCCACAAGAGAGTCATAATTAGAGATAAATTTAAGTTTAAATGGGTTGAGATGGAGAGCTTAGGCGATCAAGCTTTGTTCTTAGGTAAGAGCTATTCACTTTGCATACGAGCAACAGAGTACAGAGGATGCAAGCCAAATTGCATATATTTTACGGAGCATGGATTGGTGGGGCAAAGATTCATTGCCCGGGGATTTACGGATGAGATCGATGAAGACTCTGTTTGTGATATGGGCATGCATGACCTGGGAGATAAAAAGTCTCAAAGGTTTAGCCAACTAGATGTCAAGTACCTTGCTCCGCCTATTTGGATCTCACCAAATCCATGGTAGATACATGCATTACACGTTCATTGTATAATTTATGTTTCCCACGCGCGCGTGAGATTTCTGTTCATGTAGTTAGTGTGGTTAATTTACCATGTCAAATTACATTGCTCTTCATTGTGTTTCTTGGCACATTAATTCTGTGGACGCCTTACTTATTTCCTGAGCACTCTTATTCTTCTTTAGATGTTCATTAGATCATGGCGGGGGTAGTTGCTCCCGGCAGATTATCTCTTGAATCTAGGGTTGAAATGCAAATATATATTTATGAACTCCTATTTCTAACACATATATATATATATATATATATTCACACAGGGTCAAATATACTGCGAAGAATCATTGTTGTTACCAATTAGGTTTTTATCCCTTAGAGCATCTCCAACCCAACTCCAAAAACCTATTTTGACGCAAATCCAGTGCTAATTATTCCTCGAACCCAACGCCAAACTTAGCGTCATTTTAAAGGGGTGTTACAGTGTTACGTCAGGAATGACGCAACACTGTACATATGGAGATTTTGGTTTTTTCCAAGTTTGCCCTTATAGTTTGTTATAACAAATCAAATATTCTAACCATATCTCATTTTATAGTTTGTAAATAGAAGAAGAATATTCTTTTTGATGTAAAATTTGGTGTAATGGTTGGAGATGGAATAATGATTTGGTGTAAAAACTACACCATTTTTTGTTTTTGGGTTGGAGATGCTCTTAACTGGACAATGAGCATAAACAACACAACTGTTGGAGTTGATTCATCTGAAACATAAAAACGTATGATAATCAGTAGTGCACAATTTTTTAATTAAATAACAATATTTTGAAAGAAGAGGTTTTTTTGACAATATTTTACTTTTTTTAATAGAAACTGAGTTTCATAGACAAATCAATTTTATTTAAAAATAAATTGAATTCCTTTTCAAATTTTATAAGTTTAAAGATCTTCTCCGCATGTATAATTTTTTTTGAATTTTTCCAACTTTAAAATCGTAATTCTCAGAAACATATGTTTCCCTATGTTTTTCCAGAAGGTTTTTTTTTTCAAAATTTATATTTGTTTTTTTAATATTAAGAATTTTCTAGAATACTTTATTTTTTATACTTTTATGAATTTCTAAATATTATGTTTAAAATCTTTTTTATTTTTTTACTTTTGAAAAACTGTTTAGGCCCCTAATTTTTGAAAAATCAAGCTTCCACCCCCTCCAGGGACCTTTGTCGGGTGGTAAACGATTAAAATGAATCAAATACTAAAGCGTTTGTTTTTTTTCCAAAGAAAATAAGAGGGGAAAAGATAATAAGAGGGGCCTAAAATTTAGATCCCAGTCAAATTCATGCCGCCCAAAACAGTGTGGTGACAAGAGGAAGGGAGGCTCTACAACCACACCCCCAACCACACTCCTCTCTCGCTACAGTGCACTGGGGCTCACATGAGAATTTTTTAAAATTCTCATGTGGGTCCTAGTGCACTGTAGCGAGAGAGGAGTGTGGTTGGAGGTGTGGTTAAGGGGTGTGCCTCTAGCATTTTCCCAAGAGGAACTATCATCCCCAATCTTATGACAATAGCTAAAAGTTTCCTGTACATGTTACATCATAATCATAACATAGTAAAAGACGACAATTCTTGCACCTAATAAACCAAAAACATATCTATTGTTGTAAAACTGATGTATTTTTGTGTAGTGGTTTATGTGGTAAACTATAAAATAGAGTAGAGAAAGTAGACGAAAAGTAGAGATAATTTTTATTTCATCAATCTTTTCATTACAAAGTGAGGTAGGAATACCTCTATTTATAGACAAACTAAGATGATGATACATGAATCATATTAACTACTCATTAATGAATTTAGTCATTTTAGGACATGTATTGTGTTGTTCTAGGAAGAATGTTGATGTACTAGGGGAATATCAAGGGCTAATACATGTATCAATCATCTCGTTAAACTAAATGAACATCCACATTATTTAATTGTTTCATAACACTCCCACTTGGATGTCCAACATTACACAAAGAATATGCCTCGTTCAAACCTTTCAAGAAAAAACCCAGAGGGAAAAGAATCTTAGTGAATGAAAAAGAGTACACTATTCTTGTGTATTAGTTTCTCCCACTGATTCAAATATCATTTGAGATCTTTCAACCGACGCATTCAAATATTTTTTACTAATTTCACAAAAGTTGCAGTCGGCAATGCCTTGGTGAATAAATCTGTCAGATTATTACTCGATCGAATTTGTTGCACAACAATTTCGCCATTCTTTTGCAAATCATGTGTAAAGAAGAATTTTGGTGACATGTGTTTTGTTCTATCTCCTTTAATATATCCTCCTTTTAATTGAGCTATACAAGCTGCATTGTCTTCAAACAAAATAGTCGGAGGATTTTTATTTTCAGGAGACAATCCACTATTATTCCGGATATAGTGGATCATTGATCTTAGCCAAATACATTCTCTACTGACTTCATGAATTGCTATTATTTCAGCATGATTCGAAGAAGTGGCAGCAATTGATTTCTTCGTAGATCGCCATGAATAGCGGTATCACCACATGTAAATAAATAACCAGTTTGAGACCTTGCTTTATGCGGGTCAGATAAATACCTAGCATCAGCATATCCAAGCAATTCAGGTCGAGAATTATAAGAATTAAATAAGCCAAGATCAATTGTTCCTTGGAGATAGCGAAAAATATGCTTTATACCGTTCCAATATCGTTTTGTAGGATATGAACTAAATATTGCTAATAAATTCACAGAAAATAATATATCTAGTCTTGTACAATTAGCAAGATACATTAGTGCACCTACTACACTGAGATATGGTACTTCAGGGCCAAGAATCTCTTCATCTTCCTCTTTTGGTCTAAAAGGATCCTTAGCAGGATCAAGTGACCTAACGACCATTGGGGTACTTAATGGATGTGCTTTATCCATATAGAACCGGTTTAATACCTTCTGGGTATAAGCAGTTTGGTGAACAAAAATCCCATTTTCTAAATGCTCAATTTGTAAACCAAGGCAAAATTTAGTTTTCCTAAAATCTTTGATCTCAAATTCTTTCTTCAAATATCCAATCGCCTTTTGGAGCTCTTCAGGGGTTCCAATCAGATTAAGGTCATCAACATATACAACAATAATCACAAAATTTGACCCATTCCTTTTTATGAAAACACATGGATATATATGGTCATTTGTATAGCCTTCTTTGACTAAACATTCACTAAGGCGGTTATACCACATTCGTCTTGTTGGCCTTTTTGTTTTGATGATGATTTGCAAACAATTTACTTATAATGTTGTTTGTCTAGTGTTTGTGTTTTTGTATCAATTGTAGACAAACAATATGTTGGAGGATAGATGGAATTGCGCTTCAACGATCATATCCAATGGAGGTTGGCAGAATTGTGGAGTGAAGCCTATGCAATTCAAGTTGAAGATCTAAGTTCTAGCTTCATCCGTAATGTGTACTAAGTCAAGCTTATTGAAGATCAAGATCAAGCTTTGGTAATATTAGTTTAGGTTTATATTATGTGTGTTGGTACTTTAAGCTCAATCATATACACACACACGTATTTGGTTTCTATGTATATATATAGTTATATATATATACATGCATGTTTTGGTTTCCAAGTTTATATAAATATGAAATTACATATTTCATATTTATTATTGTGTTTTGGTTTAATTTCATAGATATGAAACAAATATATATTCATATACATACTCATATGTTTCATATTCTATTGTATTTGATAAAATATTGTATTCATTGTTTATAGACTTTTTAACAATAGTTTACATCTTTCTTTAAGTCTATAAAATTATTTTGTAGAGTTTCAAAAGTTTGTTTAAGTCAAATGTCAAAAACATGTATGTTTAGCTTTTATGTTTTTGGACTATTTTGAAAAATGATGATATTTTATATTTGGAAAGTCCTTTTGGAAAACCAGTTTTTGTAACATGTTTATTATCATGTTTACAATCATTTCCGAAAGTTTTATATTTTTTGAAATTTATTTGATATTTTTAAACCCAGTTTAAAGTTGAGTTTTTCTGTGCACTTCAGGTCTGTGCATGTTTAGTCGACTCATTAGTTGACTCATGAGTCGACTCACGAAGTGCAGCGCAGTTATGAATTTTCTTATGCTGAGTCGACTCATAAGTCGACTTATGAAAGAGCCGTTGCACAGTAACGGCTAGTTTCCAGCAGTGTTTTCTGAGGGCTTTTTTGTCTTTTCAGTTAGTTTTTTGCTGAAGTTTTGAATGGGTATAAATACCCCTTGCTCTCATCTTTCAAAAATAACTCAAGAGAATGTTTTAAGAAAGTTTAACAAAGGTTTAAAGTTTGTTTAAGTTTGTTTAAAGGTGTTTAAGCCTTGTTTAAGAGTTTCGTTTGTGAAGAGAATTTCACAAGAGCAAGTGGAGATCATCTTTTGGTGTTTGAGCATTCAACTCTTCTCTCTCTCTCTCTTGTTATCTATAGAGAAGTTTTCTAAACTCAATTTCTAGCTTTGTATTTACATTGTTAATTGATTATCGTCTTTATAAGCTAGATTTTCATAATTGAGTTTAGTTTTGATATACTCATTGTTTACACACACAACAATTGAGCTTATTGTATTTTCATACATTGTATAATTTAGGTTGTGGGGTTTGTGTGATATTGAGTGTGAGCCTACATTGTGTTCTCATCTATTGTAGAGAACAAATTTATATTTGTGTGCTTAAATTGTGAAGTTTACTTTGTAATACACTTGTACACCGAGAGGAGTGTGTGGTGAGGACGGAGTCGATACCGAGAGGAGTGGCGTCAGTAGCCTAGTGAGAGGTGATAATTCCGAGCACTTGAGGGAGTCGATACGCGAGGACCAACACTTGATGTTATAGCTTGTGTATGTACTTTGTGAGGATTTGTGAGAATTGTCGGTTGACTTGATAACCGAGCGTGTAGAGTTTTTGGTCAGCTAGAAAACCGAGTATGTAGAGAAGTTCCGGCTTTCAAACCGGGTTGTGTAGTGGATTCTCCCCGGGAGTGGGGAGCGGAGACGTAGGACGGAAGGTCCGAACTCCATGATCATTTCCTTGTATTTGGGTTTGGCATTGGCGTATTTATTCTTGTATATTGTTATATCGCCATTGTTGCATGATCATATTGTTTACTCTTGTTTCTTTTGTATATCCTTGCACATATCTTGTAGCATATCATACTTGCTAGGATATATTTATTAATTAGTTTTAATTGGCATAAAATCAGATTAGATTAGCATAAGACCCTATTCACCCCCCCTCTAGGGTTCTTTTCTAGTGGCATTAGGGTTCAACAATTGGTACCAGAACTTGGTGCTCTTTGATTTAAGGTTTAATCGCCTTGAGTTAAAGATCCAAGTTATCTTTTTGCGAAAATCCATTTTTGATTATTGTATCTTGCTTGCATATTTTTATAAACTGAATATGAATGATGCATCTTGTTTAGGCTATGATCCTAGTGTTGCTCCAAAATATAGAAACTTTTCTTATACTCAATGGTGTTTTAGATTTAAAATATTTGTTAAATCTAAAAATATTAATTTATAGGAAGTTATTGACAATGCTTATATTGTGCCCACGTTGGAAAAATTCAAGTGGAGCAAACATGATAAGAAGATGTTTACAATGAACAAGTTAGTGTTAGAATTCATGCTTAATGCTTTTGAACCATGTATTTCTAACGAACTTGCTCATTTTTATAGTGCTTACACAATATGGAAACTTTTTGAAGCACATCAAGGTAACTTAGAGGTGATATGACGCGTCGTGGCGGAATCGACTTCAAGTAATAGTGGAGCATCATGCACACGACCACTAGGGGATAACCCTAGTGTGGTAAGCGAGTCCGAATCCGAATATGATTTATCTTTTGATGAACTCGCCTGTGCTAGTGAAAAATTATTGCATGCATATAACAAATTGCATAAAAATTTTATTGATTTACAAAGCAAGCATGAAGGTTTAAAATCCGATCATGAGAAGTTAGCTTCCAAATTTGATATCATTTCTCAAGAGAATGATGCTCTTAAAGTAAACAATGATATGTTAAATTTGAAAAATAATAATTTAAAATTAGATATTGCTAACTTGACCCATGACAAAAATAATGCCATGTTAGAAGTTGAGAACATAAAAAATGATACTGCTTCTTTTATAAATGACCATTTATGTTCTACTTCTAATAAAAATGCATATGTGCCTAAAATTGAAGAATTGAATCTTATGAATAAACGCATTTCATCTTTAGATTCAACTTTGAAAACATGCATTAATAATCATAAGAGGCTTACTTTCAACTGTCTTATTCTTCCGTATATATTTATCATTGTTATAGATTAAGTGATGTTACTGGTACCAAGGTTATAACCTCCTCGTGCTATTTGTTAGAGCCAACAACTTCGTCAACAGCTTGGGTACTCTAAAAAAACCCCTAAAAAGATCCCTTAGAGCATCTCCAACAGCTTCCCCATTTCCCACTTTTGGAGAATATAGTTAGGTTTTTGGTCCAACAGATTCCCCATCTCATTCTCCAAAATAGGGATGGAGGAGAAAAAATGAGGAAGCTTCCCCAAATCTGCAGCATTCTCCAAATTTTTGGAGGAAAAAATGGATTCTTCAAAATGGGGAAGCTGTTGGAGTTTGTGTAAAAATAATTTGGAGAATATGACTTTTGCTTCCCCATTTTAGAGAAATTTTTAGAGAAGCTGTTGGAGATGCCCTTAGGGGCTGTTTGGTTGTTGTTGGTAAAGTTTTGTATTTATGACACAACTAGAAAAGTTGTTGTCCACCTCATCAATTTTACTTTTATACTTTTCTTTGTTTGTTTTTGATTCCATTGGAATCATAAATTGCTTGTTTGGTTTGCAAATGTAACTTTAATTGTTTGCTTGGAAAGTGTAAAAAGTTGTCTCTACTCAAATGATCATATTGGTTGGAATTATTTTTTACTATTTTTTACTGACTTCAATGTCAGCTTTCTCCTAAAATCATGTCTTTTTTTTTATGAAATCACTTTACAAGCCATATCAGCATATGAAATCACTTTACACCAATTTTATAACTACAAACAAACAATTGAAAGTGATGAAAGCTGACATTGGGACCCACTTTTTTACATTTTTCATCTTTTTACATGGTAAAAACATACAACCAAACAGCCCCTTAGAGTAGCGATGGCACAAGTAGTAAATAATTACCTAAATTCTAGCCCTCCCGGTCCTCTTTAAATAGGCAGAGTTGGTATTTTGAAGTACCACGGTCACTTTTGTAATTTAGTTATCTTTTAGGGATAGTTGCGATAACTTATATTATCATCTGCTTCTTTGGTTAGCCTGAAATCCTCGGTCGTGCGCAACATTTGACAGTTGGGTTTGGTTTTCAGAGCTTCAGAACATGGATCCGAATAAGAGAGGAAGAAGGTAGTACATAATTAAGACATCACACTTTAATTAAAATTAAATAAATACTTACGTAAAATCAAGGTCGATATTTGCTTTCAAAAGTACGTAGTCAAGGTGTTTGATAAACAATGCTTACAGATCATGAATTTAGAGTTGATACGCGTAGATTCTAAGCATATTAATGAACTCCTATTTTTAACACAATTATATTTAATAAAAAAATAATTCACACAAGGTCAAATATACTGCAAAAAATCATTTTTAACGTCAATGAAGATTTCATGAAGTAACTGGACGCTGAGGCACAAACAATAGCAGTGAGGTTAGAGTCCAAATACAATTTGGACCGGGTGACCGCCTGATCCCCAACTAATCAGGACTGTAGTCTTTCAAGAACTGGGATTTTTAACTACAAATTGATTACTCTTTTTATGGACAGTTATATTTCACCTGACGGATGAGATAGTCTCATGTTGCAGGTAGGAAAAGAATTTTGTTGAGGACGATAAATAAATAAGCCTCTTCTCCTGCCAATTCACAAGAGAGAATTATTTCTCTCCTCCTTTGTCATCGATATTTCTTCTTAAGACCCCCAAGTCCCTTCAAATACCTTCAATCAGCGAGGAAATTATTACTGAGATATTTCCTAACATCTTCACGTGAAGTTTGGCTAAAAAAAAAAAAAAAAGATCAGCTACTTGCACGCAATGCAACGATTTTCAAAGGTTTAGCCAAGTAAATGTAGTACCCGTGCTCTCCAATTTGGATCATCTCCCCATATTCATGATAGGTACAAGTAATGTTAATTGCATTATTTATGTTTCCCGTGTGTAAGATCTCTATTTATGTAGTGTGGTTAATTTATCATGTCGAAGTACATTACTCTTGATTAAATTTATGGACAAAAAAAGAAAAGAAAAGAAAAAAAAGGCAGCTCTTCGAGCTTACTTATTTGCTGAGTAGTCACGCTCTTCTGTGTATTTTCATCATGGTACATTGATGTAAGTGATATGCATTAAGGGGCTGTTTGGTTGGTTTCCAAAAAACCAAGAATAGGAAATTGGAGTTTGGAAATCTCCAAAAGTGCAATTTTCACCATTTCCATCCCTAAAACTTACCCACAACATCTAATAAAATATTATTTTCATCCAACAACTCATCCACATCATCCAATAAAATATTATTTTCACCCAACAACCCATCTCATATCACCCAATAAAATAAACCAAACAAAAAAAATAGGTCACATCATCCAACTCATCTCATCTTCATCACATCTCATCTTTAAAAATCACCCACATCATCCAATAATATTGTGACAACTCATCTCATCTCATCTCCATTTCATCTCCACCCATTTCCTCCAAAAAAATAAGGAAATTGATTTCCTTAAGTGTCGGTCACATCATCCAATAATATAATAACAACTCATCTCATCTCATCTCATCTCCTATTTTTAAGAATGAACCAAACACAAGAGAAGAACCTATTTATAAGAAATAGGTTTCCTATTCTTTGATTTCCTTCTTTTTTAACCAACCAAACAACCTCAAAACAACTTTTCTTAAAAAAACATTCACATCATTCAATAATATGGTGACAACTCATCTCATCTTATCTCCTATTATTTGATTTTCTTCTTTTTTTAGCCAACCAAACAACCACAAAACAATTTTTTAAGGAAATAGGTTTCCTATTCCTTGATTTCCTTCTTTTTTTTTGGCAAGCAAACAGCCCCTAATTTCCCCAGGATACTCATTATGTTCGGATCCTTCAGTAATCAAAGTGCATCACTTTATCAAACATATGGGACTCTGGTGCTATTAGTCATGTGCTATCACGTTACAACTGAGGATGTTTTGCAAATGCGGTTGCAACTGCATCAATGAGTTATAGCAAAACAAACACATGCAACTATTAACATAATTCGAAACACCACAAATTATATCATTATTTCTTACATCAGTAATTGTTTCTTACAGAGTTCAAAACTTTTAGCAGTGATATACAAGTTTAGGGCGCAGGGGGGGCCCCAGCCCACGCCCCGCGGCCCCAATGCTATTATCTAGTTCATTACATAGAAGCCGGTCTTTCAACTCTTCCTTAGCCAAACAGGATTTACCTCGTAAATAGAAAAGCAAAGGAGAGGTTAGGTAGCAGTTTTGTTAATTACCAATCCTAACAAATAAAGCAAAAAGAGGAAGTTCATCTAACTATATGTATCAGGTTCGTTGGGCGTCAATTAGCATGCATATACTTCCTCGAAGAATCAGGTCAGTTTTCAAAATAAAGTTTAGAGTTTCTGCACTTAAACAGCGAAATGCCAAATTTTAACTTTGATACCCTGAAAGGTTTTGGCCCAAAGAATAGTCTTAACTTCCAGAAAGTTTTAACTTTGATACCCCACGCTAAGTCATTTTAGGGTGTCAGAGTTGAATCTTTTTAAACTTTGGGGGCACTTTTGGTGCACCAAAAAAAAAAGCCTTCGGGGCATTCAAATTTAGAAACGTGCAGGCGTTAGGGTTAGGGCATTAAACTCAGTTATCAGCATATATCAACAGAATTGAACTATTTCCATAATGCATGTAGGAACTGACATTCTGTAATGCATGTAGGAACTGACATTAATTGTTTCACAGACTAGCTATGCAAAAGAGGAATGCGGGCTTGAGCCATTGTGTTAACTGCAGAAAATTTAAAGCACCTAGTTCTTCATTTAGCTGAAGGTTTAAATGTTAATAGTACACCTCACTCGCATACAAGAACAAGATATGAGATTAACCAATATTGATAACAACTAGCAAATATGAGACGTGATGAGTGATATAATTGCAGGCTCAATAAAGGTATAAAAGATGAGAGCCTGCATCAAGGATAAATACTACAATAAAAGCCAATGATGTTACCTCAAACTACATTTAGACTTATTGTGACAATTTATCTTTTAGTATATATGAAGATAGGTATTTATATTATCCACTGACTCATCAAATAAATTATGAGGTCTCATTATTATGAAAATTCACTCTTCACCTTGAAATATGTTAACATCCTCTAAGGGTGTGTTTGGATTTCAACGGGTTAAGGGAAGTTAAGGGAAACTAGGCGAGAGAATGGAAGGGAGGGGAAGGGAGTTCCCTTCCCCTTGGTTACACCCTAATTTGTGGGGTAACAAATTTTATACTATTAGGAGGTGAACCAAGGGGAACTAGGGTGAATAACTTCACCTCCTAAATGTTCCCAAACAAGGTGAATGGTTCTCCTAACTTCCCTTCACCCTTATTCCCCTCAATCCAAACAAGTCCTAAAAGTACAAATATATCTTCTTGATGCTGCTAACAATGTATTAGGAGAAAAAATTATAGCCTACTACAAGAAGTGTATATGCGACATCAAAGCAGTTATCAGTTTGAGCATTTTTCTTATCCCCCCCCCCCCCCCCCCACTAAAGCTGAAAGTGCAATCTTCCCATTTACTGTCTTATACATCTGTTCTTTATACAATACAAGTCTTTCGTCTCATTGTGTGCTTCATATTTCTGAATCTTCTCTGCAAGTTTGAAACTGCTGACCCACTACAGCATAGAATAGAATCCACCCATGGGCACTTTAGCCCTTAACTAAGGTATTTATTCTATAATCCTCTATATTACTTCAAACTAGGGAGATATCCAAGTAATACAAATACGAGCACTTTGCATATAATCTTTTTTTACTGGTGCTTTTTTCTAGAACAAAAACAAAAATTAGCTTATATTTTAAGGAAAACAACCCTCTTGCATTGGCTTGGAGAAACTCAACAAGCTCTGCAATGTCCAGCACATCGAGAAAAGATTTTCTACAACAAATTCTTGCCCAATTAACATAACATCTATTGGATGATTGCTCTCAATAAATATGTGGTATGCACATATTGCACTTTCCCACAGCACATGAGTTGACTCCTATCCAAACAAGTACAAATTTTATTAGTTATCAGAAACACCCGCATACAATTGCGTGATCGATAACTTTCATGGGTGCACAGAGGGGTTAGTCTAGAAATTTTATCTATTCTATTTATGGTTGAAATCACCCAAATCGTATAAGGGTTGTTCAGATAGGATTTGTATTCTATCCAAACTAGATCCATCCAAACCTGAATCCAATGCATCGAAGAGATATTCCTGTAGTTTTTTTATCTCTCCTTTTAAAATAGATTAACCAATTAGAAGTACAAAACACTGAGCCACTAACAAAGATTAACAAGCTAAGTATGAATTTCACAGCTCAAACATCAACTTTACAAGTGCAATGTATGCCACTATATATGCATCTATTATGAAATTATAAGATTATAGTTACCGGGACAAGGAAGGTTACATATAAACTTAATTGGAAGCATCTTAATGAAGCAAAAAGAACATATCTTAACCGAATGGAAGACCAAGATTCATATAGCCGAACCTAAAAATTTTCATAATTGTCGGAAAAGTATGATTTTTTGGCTAGAACTAGGTAGTTTTCCTATTTTTTATTTTTTAAAAATATAATAATTGATAGAAAATGCCATAGAAACGTTAGGTATTAGACTGGCGCCTAGGTGAATTATTTTTTCTTCGATTAAGTGGTGGTGGAGGAGATTTTGCTAAAGATCATAGGAGGTAGAGGAAGTGCATGGTTGAGGCTGAAGGAGTTTGAACGAGGTCAGAGGGCATGGAGGCTGCAATGGAGGAAATCATGATCAACGCCTAAAGGGTGGGTGCAGTGCAATGGAGGAAATCATGATCAACGCCTAAAGGGTGGGTGTAGTACACTTAAGCTGCCTCTGTTCTCCTAGGCGCTTCAAAACCTAAGCGGGTAGCCTAGGTACAGCCTAGGCGGGCGACCTAGGTACCATCTATACCTAGGCGCATAATGCCCAGGCCTTATGTAGCACGGACACGGATCCGACACGGCCATCCGACACGCCGACACGAGGCAAATCCTAAAAAATACATAGGATACGTGTGTTCGACACGTGTGTCCGACACGGACACGACACGGCTTCATGTTATGCGTGTCCGTGCTTCATAGCCCAGGCCTACTAGGCGGATGCTTTTTAAAACATTGGATAACCACCAAAAAGTTTGGAAGTGTTGTTTAACCCCAAACCCATTCCTAGCAACCCCAAACTTTTGAAGTGATCTCAAAATTGCTGAAATGCTTTGGGGGGTTATGTGAAAATTTACGCTAATTCTTATTGAACAAATACAATATCTACTACCCATCATATAATCACACACAGAAAAAGGTAAAACAATTAAGTCATAGAAATCTTACGAAGTACTATTAATCATTGGGCCTTGAGCTCTGGGGATCATCTTCTTGCTGCTGTCGTTCCCTCTGTGGGTTACTAAGAGAAGGGAGAGGATTGGATCCTTTGATGAGCCAACCCAATGCAAAAAAAGAAACCCCAGCTAAAATAGCAGTACCCCAAGCGTGAGAGTACCATTTTCCGTACTGCCTGATCGCAAACCGCCATTGCTCCCTTAGAGTCGCAGGATCAGGGTTTGATGGATCGGGAGGATTTGGGTATTTCTGGGTTTGTGGGGGTTTGGGAAATTTTGTTGATTTCCATTCCGACGCGGGTTGATTTGGGGTTTTTGACATCGGATTTGTTGAGGGTTGCTGATGATCATCAGCCATTTTTTCCCCCTTGGTTATTTGGGGTCTTGTGATGGTTATCTTCGTGGAAAGAGTGTTTTTGGGCCGATGTTGTCTGGACTTCCAATACCCAGTATCAGTAGAAAAAAAGCCCAATATAAGTGTTTTTTTTCCACTTTCCGCATTTTCTAAAATGAAGCGAATGAAATGTAAGTTTTTGTTGATATCTTATTTCTAATATACGTATTAAAAAACTATTTTTTTAAAGTTCTACTTTTGTTAAATTTATACTTTCATACTTTGTATGTATGATTTGTCTTGTTTTGCTTCAGATTTAGATATTTTTAACTATGAAAAAGCAAGAGAGAGAATACAACTTTTAACTATAATAAGTCTATTTGTTTAGGGCAGATTTATCTGTAGTAAAAGAAATAAATTTTATTTTTGTTACTTCTGAGAAAAAAAACATGTTTGTTTCTTCAGAAATGTTACTTTTTCTACTTTCTCAATTGTTAATTGGCAGCTTTGTGTCATCTTCATTTTTCCAATATTTTTTAGCTCCTGGTAGTAAGATGGATAATTCTCAATCACTCATCTAATACGTGATATGATTTTTTTTTCTCTTCAAATGCAAATTAGGAATGAACGGGTAATTCGCAGGATGTGTGATGGGTATTAAATTTAAAATATATCACAATCATCTATTGTATAATCAATGATTGTGATTACAAGTAGTGGTCTTTCCACTACTTTTTGATAGTAAGGGGTTGTTTGGTTCGTTTCCTAGATATATGGAAATGCAATTCCATGTAAAGAAACTCAAGTTTTGAGTTTTCCAAACTTTTCTAAGAAATAAATTATTTTGGTTTTGTTCGCATGTAAAATATGGTGGGAAAGCAATGTATTTACTTTTCTTGTGTTTGGTTTGCATGGAAAAAAGGGAAAACTTTTGTTGATTTGACATTTTTCACTTTTCTTATGTTGGTTTTGAAGTGGGTAGGCAAAAGTGTTTATGGTCACCATGGTAAGATTACCTTCCACTATAGACAAATTTATTTGTGCTTGTTATGGGAGGTAATCTTAATCATATAAAAGTACGAATATAACATGAACAAATAATAATATCCCGAATTCATTATAAATTTCTGTTTGTGTAAATGAAATCATACGAAACCTGAAATCATATGAATCAACTGCTATAAACTGCATACCTGATTTGACCAGAAATATACCTGTTTGAGATTAAAAAAAATAACATAGAACCTGTTTTCCAAGGAAAAATAAACGAGACCTGTGATAACCTGATTATTCATAAATTTATGAATTACATACCTGAATTAGCTAAACATTCTTATGAAACCTATAAACAAATATATAAATAACCTAATTAGCCATAAATATGTATATAACATAGCAAATCGCATCAAACCTGATAATTTATGTCTGTTGATGAACTTTATGTGCAAAAAATCATTTGAAAATATATATTGACACCATGTCAAATAAATCAGCCACATGTATATGCGAATTATGGCTGTGAGCTCAGAACTTGTTCAATATCATCATTGTTAGCCATCCAGTGTAATATCAACAGATATTGTAGGTTGCTAATCTCAGAAAAATTAACAATCATCATAGCTTAAATTGAACACCCACAAACAGTATCAAAATGAACAAATCCAGTTGAACACCCACAAACAGGCACACAAAATATGGTCACAAACCTGAGCATATATGAATGAGCAACACCTCTTACAACCCTGGTCATATGTGCAGAAAACCTGGCTAAGAACAAACCTGAACAAAACAACACCAACAACATCAACCAACAACACAAAAACTGGTCATATGTACACAAAAACTGAGCATGAACAGTGCACAAAAACCAAGCATAAAAACTGAGCACCAACCAGCCCAAAAACTGGTCATATGTGCACAAAACCTGGCTGAGAACAAACCTGAACAAAACAGCACCAACAACACCAACCAACAACACAAAAACTGGTCATATGTACACAAAAATTGAGCACAAACAATGCACAAAAACTGAGCACCAACTAGCCCAAAAACTGGTCATATGTACACAAAAACCGAGCACAAACAGTGCACAAAAATAGCATCAGCACATGTACAATGTGTGCACATAAAACTTGGCCATGAACTCAAGCAGCACCTGAACAATGTGTGCACACAAGATTTATGGACATGAACTCAAACTAAAATCCAACCACAAAGCCAGCACAAACTGAAGACCTGAACAATGTGTGCTCATCATCATCATCACAAACAGTCACAAAGTCAGCACAAACACAAACCTAAAAACCAACAAAGACCGAACAAAAAACTAAAAACCTCAACATGAAATTATGAAGTACAACACATGCCAACACAAGCTCGAATCAACATAGTAACAAAAAACAGCCTTGTGAGCTCGACGATGAGCACAAATAGCAACCACAAAACCCAACAACTTAGAGCTAAACAAGCTCGAAGCAGCAAAGTAACAAAAAAAAGCCACGGGAGCTCGACGATGAGCCTAAATAGCACACAAAAACCCAATAACATAGAGCTAAACAAGCTCGAAGTAGCAAAGTAACCAAAAACAGCCACGAGAGCTCAACGACGAGCACAAATAGCACACAACAACCCAACAACATAGAACTAAACAAGCTCGAATCAGCATAGTAACAAAAAAAGCCACGTGAGCTCGACGACGAGCACAAATAGCAACAACAAAACCCAACAACATAGAGCTAAACAAAAACACAAAAATACTACGAGCCCAAATAGCACACAAAAACCCAACCAGCCAATGAACCAAGAAACACCCACCAGGCATCCATGAACACCAACCAACCAACCAACCAACCAACAACACCAACCAATAATCTCGAGCACATGTAATCAGCATCAAATTTTGGCAAAGATTAGAGGACAATATGCAAAGAAACACAAGCCAACCAACCAACAACACTAACCAACCAACCAATCAACAACACCAACTATTGCCATCAAGTAATCAGCTGCTGGCTATTGATTATGGCTTAGGGCTTAGAATTTGGTCAATATCACCATTGTTAGCCATCCAGTACAATATCAATAGATATTGCAGGTTGCTAATCTCAGAAATTTTGACAATCATCATAGCCTAAAAGTAAAAAGGTCACCAAATTAAATTCGGGGCATGACAACCAAATACCTTAATCACTCACAGCAATAGAGATCCAATACAATGTGTGTACATTGTAGGTTGCTTGCCTCTCAGATATTTTATCAGTTGTCATGATCGTATGGTGACTTATAAAGTTTTTGTAGTCACAATTTCAGTGTAAAAGTTAGTATTCTACAACATTCACATCATGAAAGGTAAATATTATAATATAGAGGCATATAAATACTTACTACATATTACAATAATATGTTCCTTCATTGTAATGTTCCACAAACACAAAAATAACATTCATACGAGTAGTTGCCTAAATTAAACAATAATAGTCTTTCACCAAAATGGATTTCACAAGTATGTTAGAAGTGAGAATTACAAAATACCACGTACACACATATTCTATCGGACTTCAACCCTCTTTGTTGAGAAAGACATCAATCATTTCTTTTTGACCAACTAGAGATATACCCATAAATAGTCTTGTTTCATGCTCATTCAAAAAGAAGTGACAGTAGTATGTATCTAGCTTAGCATTACTAAAGTATTGTAAATGAGCATATAGGATCGTGGATAACTTCTCGGTCCAATGCATATTTACACATTTCATGCTAGCGTTGAATACATCTATCTTATCTATCATTTTTAGCATGAGATCATTATCTAGGTTAGTCCTACGAGCCTTATCCTTACCAACACATGCATTTGTCTTAGAACTTAATGTGACGGGTGCTTCCTTAGGCGGAGGAGTGTCCTCGTCATCTAAAATGTGTACTTGAGGGGATTGTGAGGCAGGCAAAGGAGAGTCAGCATCGTCTCCAAGATTTATAGAGTCGCTACGACTAAACTTTTTCCAAGCATCACTAGCAAATTCCCCTCTAGCTTGATCATCCCCGATGATAAGGGCAAGATCATCATAATGTCTCAAGGGTTTATTGACATATTATCTAAGCTTAGAATTCTTAAAGCTCTTGTTCTGAAAAGTATAGTTGAATTAATTCAATGAAAAAATGAAAATAAGATAAGTAGTCAAGGGTTATGCAAAAATAGTTTAATTACATCAATCCACTTATCCAAACATTCAGGTTCCATGATGACAGTCTTGGTGCTATCATCCCAACCGATACTACTAAGATTACAATAAGTTTTCATATTACGGAATCTTGTACATAAAGTTTTGGTGTGGTTCATGACATTTTCACACTTGAATATTGTGTTAAACTTCTCATTAATATTTTGGGATTCCATATGAAAAGCGGTTCTCTTAAAGCTTTTGTCGGGTTTGTAACCCTTTCTCACCAAGTCAGCAAGAAATAGAATGAGCTCATCATCGTAACGGGAATTTCAAAACATATGTTTGTTACCTTGAGGACCACCAGTCTTACTATTTTTTTCTTTGTTGAGGTATTTTTCCTCTTCTTCTTTGGATTTGGTGATGTTTCTTCCCCTTCTTCTATGAGCACCCGTTTGGAACCTGATTCAGAAGTTGAGCGATAACCACTAGTGGGAGAAAGTTGCACCCCACTAATATTAGGACTATGGAATTGTGAAGGCAAAGTAGGAGAACTTAGCATGCTCATATATGACCCAAATTGAGGGTGCATCGGGAAGTAACTGTCATCATGGAATGACATGTTGGGAAATGCATGAGGTGGTTGTCCAAAGTATGACTGCTGAAAAGAAAAATACCCACTATCGTCTTGATACAATGACTAAGGGGGTTGAGAGGGTGGAGACTGAGATGACGCTACACCCTTGCCTTTATGATTATCTTTCCTTCTTAAAGATGTATTATCAGCCATCATTAATTAAATAGTAAGAATTAGATATTATATAATTTGTGAAATGAGAACAACTTTCGAAGCTGAGCAATGGCTGCATAAAGATGATGGAGGCTTTCTATATCTTTCCCCAATTCCTCGCCATCATTCGCTGACTGAGTCGCGGTGTCAAGCTGTAGCACGGGAGATGTCGTGGGGCTTGCTGGAGGAACACAACCACATCCATTATGGATACATCACCCAATAGACTATTCCAGGTTCAAGTGATAGAAACCGCATCACCGGATTGCATGCCGGTGTGTTGGGACTAAATGAGCCGCCACGAGGTGAGTTATTTACAGTCGTCATTACTTTAAAAAATCATCTCGCGAGATTGGGATAAGAAATGCCTGCGATGGGTCACATGTGTTATGGCTAGGTTCATTCTTCAGACAAGCTTTGGTGGGCTCATATGAATAACTACATTCTCAACCGATGGAGTGAGGAGCTGAAGGCTAACAGTTTGTATGCAGCTGTTCGCGCTACCATGTATGGCTTTCCAATCAGCATCCCTCATTTCCTTGCATTGTTAGAGCTCTATGACCCGGACACAAACACCTTTTTGACCAAACACGGAGAACTAGGGTTAGATCTCCATGAGATGCATAAAGTTTCCGGTCTACCGATGGGGAACATGCCGTACCTAGAGTACTTTCCTTCCAATCGGGAGTTACATCAGCTGAAGGTACGCATGCTCGGTCGCCTCAACACTCTGTGGGATCTCACTTGTCACTATCAGATAGCTCTGGCAGGCATTGACCCACTGACAAAAAAGACATGACCACAAATAAGTTTAAAGCGATTAGCGGATTACTTATTCAAGCATTTGGATAGTAGCTCTGGCGAACGATTTGTGAGCTGGCGCTGCTAACTCCCTCAAAGGTCAATGAGTTGATCGATAAATCTAGTACCCGATCTTATACCACCGCTGATATTAAGAGTAATTTTCCTACAGGAACTAAGTTCCAAACATTCCTATGGCAGGCGGTGAAGCCAATTCAGTCGATGACTCTCTTAGCCGGTTACCTCACGATCTGGTTAAAGAAATGTGTGGTGCCGTATCAGTCTACTGATGCTCTGCTAATAAAAGTGCTTTATTCAGCAGTTCAGCTCACCTACCAAAAAGTCTTTCCCTTCTTTCGGTGATGGTTTTCAATATTCACCGCGGACTCCGACACATAGTCAGTGCTTTCACACAGGGAGAAGGAAAGCCGTCGACCCAGATTCCTCTCGTTAAGGTGGATCTCCCATACACTTATCTGATGGTGTGGTTCATCCTCTATCGCTCAGATATGATGTCAGCACCGAGTACTATATATTAGGAACCTGAATCAGCAGCTTCAAACTCGTGGCAGACTAGTAGAAGGTGCTCGGACATTGCTATGGAGCATAACGGGTTGCACCGGTGCTAGGTTCAATCTTCTAGGTGCTGAATGCCGGTTGGAACTTACATTCTTATGTTGCAGGTGATTACTAGTGGCTAATGAACACGTGCAGGTGAGGCTGATTGCAGAGTTGGAGGCTGAAGAAGCAGCTCAGATTGCTACCCAGATGGTTCACGAGGCTAAATACCAGAGGAGACGAGGAAAAGAATCCGTCGGTCCTTTTGGTAATGGAAAACAAGTAATAGAGGATGACATCTTCTCTTATGAGGAAGAGACATCTAAAGCAAATATCATCAGTGTTGAAGACATAGGAGCTGGCAGCGACGAAGAGGAGTTTGGAACAGGTCTGTCGGACTCTTTTCTCAACGAAATATTAGGTCTAACAATTGCTAATCGGATTCACCAATCCAACTTGTCTAAGTCTCCACCGACCCCAAAGAAGCCGAGATTGTACATTTTATCAACCTATCCTAACAAGATGACTGTTGAACTTATAGGTGTGGCTTCTGAGAAGGAAGAAGAAGAAGAACTATCTCCCCTTACCCACCGCACAAGATCTCATACTGTAGCTCAGGCTACTTCATGGGTCGAGTCACGAACCAAGCTCATGCACGGGAGATCTGACGCTCCTGACGAGGCTTGATCTGCGAATTGGAAGAAGGTAGCACTCAAGTCACATGTCAATCCACGCGCTTTCTAGTTGGAACCGGTTGACGACGCGCCTATCGGGAGAGGAGGTAACCTATCTCCTTCAAACAACACACAGCAGTGAATGTTTATCGCCTATTGCTATTGTTTGGGGTCAAAAGTTGATTTCATTACCAACGAACTCATTACAACAATTTATCAATTACAAGTTCAAAAAAGAGAAAAGTCAATCTTTTTATAAGATCTTCTTATATAATAAAAATAAAAGATTACAACTCTTGTCAAACTACACACAACAACAGTTTATCTCCTGTTGTTTGCGTGAGAACTTCGCTTGTGCTGGGGATGCGTTAGTCCGAGGACCGCCGCGGATCAGAGCTGCTTAATAGAAAAAGTTAATCAAAGCTTCTACTTCACAAAGGAAGATCGCAGAAGCGTTAATCCCGACCAAGTGATATTACGGCTCTTCTCGAGATCAAGACCAAGCTTGATCCGGAGGAAAGGGGGTAAGGGTCTCAGATCTCTCAAAATCCACTCTTTATGCATAGGAGATCGCCGAGATCTAGCTAACCCTCTATAAAATTCGTGGCTATGCCCTCACAAAACCAGCAGCACCTCCCTCCCTTGATTATTTTTTGCCCCCGAGAAATGAGCCCCCAGGACTGTATTTATAGGCTTCAGTTGGGGGGTTTTCAGATAAGAATGGTGGATTCAGTCTTATCTTCAGTTAATAACTATGTAATCATGTTTGGAGATGATATCTAGGCAGTTAGGAACCTCTGGAATAGAAAAAATCCCGTGAAAACCCGTCAAAACCCAAAAAAATAAGTTTTTGGATCAAACCTAGCCGAGCCACTGGTTCTTGGCCGAGTCGTTTCGATGCGACTCGGCTTCCAGTGGTTATTTCAGTCTTCCGGGTATTGACTTGTTTCGTCGTTACGCGTATTTCGTCATTTCGTTGACTTGTACGTTTCGCCGATTCGTTTCATGCGTTTTGGTAACATGGAGGTGGTTGATGAGCGTGCAGGCCACTTGGTTCGCCGTTTTGGTGGTCGATGAGCCTACGGGCCATTTTGCGATGGCCGGTGAGCACGTGGGCCACTTGGAGCTGGCTGACAAGTACACGGGCCACTTGGAGGTGGCTGACAAGTGCGCATGCTACTTGGAGGTGGCCGGTGAGCGCACTGGTCTCTTGGTTCGTCATTTTAGTGGCCGATGAGCGTACAGGCCATTTGGCGGTGGCTGGTGAGCACGCGAGCCACTTGGAGCTGGCTGACAAGTGCGCGGGCCACTTGGATGTGGCCGGTGAGTGTATGGGTCACTTGGTACACCGCCACGTCATCAACAGTTTGCTGATTCACTTCATGCGCTTGTCGGTGTTAGATGATCCTCTTTGACTCGGATAATCCTCTTCGACTTGGATTATGACGTTCATCACATTCTCTTTGTCTCAAGCTGTGTGTGAACACCTATAGGTATTTTTAGATGCCTACAGATACCCCATCCAAACTATTCCAGACTCATTCTTTTATAGAGGAGTCTAGAATAATTTGGAAAAGATAGGCCATGTTTTCAACCTCTTTAGTATTTTGTCGAGGAGATTGCGTAGAAGGACCTATGGATTATTTTAATTCTGAACTTCTTTAGCCTTCAGTTTATTCAGTGTTTTATTTAATAGATGAAGTTCTTTCGGCGTTACGTTTATCGTCTGACCGTTATCAAAATCTTGAACTGAAGTCTATGCGTAAGTTTCTGAATTTAGCTCTTGTCATTGAGTTGACGTTAAACTGATCGTCTTTGTCAGGAATTCATATATGAATCACAATTGAACTCCTTGGAATCATCCTTTAATCCATAATTTTCCTTAGCCTTATTTTGGCAAAATCATCGATACGTTGATCGGCCTCGACCTTTACTGTAACGCGTTGACCGGCGTTAAACTTTGCTGTAACGTGTTGACCGGTGTTAACATAGTTTATACTTATACATTTGCTGGAGTCTACACAGTTTAAGCTCTTAAGGCATTGGAACGTGGCAGTCCCAAATGTTGGGGTTGCAAGACTAACTATTAAACCTGATTCATCTGCATGTATAGATTTTATCCTGAAGTTGTCAGATGCTCAAGTCACGAGACCAACTAATGAAGCTGGTGCGTTAGTGATTATCGAATTTATAGGATTTTTGGCAAACCCTCAGCCATCAACGGGTTTGATGAGCCTTTACCGACTATCGTTTGAGTTGGGCTAGCATGCGAATTGTTTAATTCCGTTCCGCATGTAACGTTGTGCTAAAAGAGTTAACTCTCTTAGTGCTACGATATTGAATATGTAGACTTCATCTTTCTCACGTGAAAAGACTAAACGGCGACGCGTGTTAGGCGTAGACTTTAG
>BQKN01000557.1:127844-149807 GCA_022839385.1 Asparagus kiusianus
GAAAACGTGTGTGTGAGTCCCAATAGCTTCAAGTAAACATATTAACTCTTTGCCTACATTCTAGCACTAGAGAGAAATATAAAAGAAAGCTAATATCCTCATATTGAAAGCAATACTTGAGCTTTGATATAGCTTGAATCGGATGAAGCTTTTATATGACTTTGTTGTTCTTGAATTAACGTTGCTTCATCTCTCGGCCTCCTCCTCCTTTGGATATCATCTTTGTAGCTTATATTCCATCCATCCTCCATTGATGGCACTAACGAGCTTGATAAATGAATTTACTACATTTACACTCAATAAGCCATTAGTACCGATAATGGTGGTTGTAAGAACATCATCAAAACATAAGGGCTAACACAACTTTGTGGACTTATCATCCTATTGACGAGGATTGATAAGTGGGTTTTGTCAGAGGTTTAGTGTTAACGTGACAGGATTTGTGTTGCGATTAGAGCAACTTTGTGGACTTATCATCCTATTGACGAGGATTGATAAGTTGATTTGTCAGAGGTTTAGTGTTAACGTGACAGGATTTGTGTACTTGTGATTTGAACAAGATTTTGGGGACTAGAATCTCGCTGGGGAGAATTGCTAAGTGAGTTTATCATCAGAAGCGATGAATTTTGATACTAAGATTTTGAAGACTTAGTGTCTTGTTGGGGAAGATTGCGATTTGAGCAATTTTGAGGACCTATCATCCTATTGAAGAGGATTGATAAGTTAATTGTCAGAGGTATATTGTTAACATGACAAATTGGGAGCGATGCCAACTGAATTCATACTCTGTGGGAGTGATGATTATCAGAAGTGTAATGTTAACTCGACGATGTGAAAGATTCGTTACTCTTAATCCAGTGGATTCCAAGTAACCAACCCCCAGTCTTGATTAAGACTTAGCAGGGGAATAAAAAGAGGTAGACAAGGCACATCACCTAGTGGGGCACTATCCATGAAGTCGGAATAGAGGCACATCACCTGGTAGGCCATTATCTGATGAGTTTGACTATCAAAGGTAATTGTTAACGTGATAGTTTTGTGGACCTGTCATCCTATTAAAGAGAATTAGCAAGTTGATGGACTATCAGAGGTAAATAGTAACGTGATAGTTTTGTGGACCTGCCATCCTATTGAAGAGGATTGACAAGTTGATGAACTATCAAAGGTAAATGTTAACATGATAGTTTTGTGGACCTGCCATCCTATTGAAGAGGATTGGCAAGTTGATGGACTATCAGAGGTAAATGTTAACGTGATAGTTTTGTGGACCTGCCATCCTATTGAAGAGGATTGGTAGGAGAATTTGGAGGGAATGGACTATCAGAGGTGATCATTAACGTGATAGTTTTGGTGGATTTTGTGATTGACAGAGGTATTCTATTGAATATGATAACTCAGAAAATTTATTACTCATAATCCAATGAACTACAAATAAACCAACCCCCAGTCTTGAACAAGTGCAGGGGGAAAAAGGGTAGACATGGTACATCGCCTAGTGGGCTACTATCTAACGAGTTTGACTATCAGAGATAATTGTTAACGTGATAGTTGTTGAACCTGCCATCCTACTATAGAGGATTGGCTTCAGTGGTCGTGGTATCTTCCCTTTCTGACTAAGAAGATTGAGCTTGGTCCGATTGCTCAGGTGGATCCTGCCTACTTTGTTCTTCAGCTTTGATCCTAACAATAATCTTTTGAGCCTGTTCGCCTTAAGAGATTAGTTGTCTCCAGGAACGGTATTCTATAACCCTCATTTGTGCTATAAGGTCGGTCTGCAAGTTGTGTCGACAGGTCTCCACTAAGGTAGACTGTGTCATACTTGACGAACATCGGAGAGCCATGCTTCGGAACCTCTTGACGAAGGCTTTGACGGACTCCCTCTTCTTCTGCTTAGTGGCGAGAAGGTTATGGATAGAGACTTCTGTATCATCTTCAAAGAATCTTGATAGGAAGAGTCTTTCTAGATCTGCCCACTTTTGAATACATCCCACAAGCAGCTTTCTGAACCATTCAAAGGCAACTCCCTTGAGGGTTCCAATGAACAATCGGGCTAGTATGGCATCATTTGATATTACATTCCCAATCTGTGACTTGAAATGATAGATATGTTGATTCGGTGATCTCGTGCCGTTAAAAGTTTATAGCATCGGGACTTTGAACTTTGGAGGATAAGGGGCTAAATCCCATTCGGCCGGATAGGGCCTAGCAACTCCCTCGTCTTGGAGTGCACTCCTGTTAGCAATAGCATTGAGGTGGGCTTCCAATTCTTCCATTTTGGCCGATTGAGGATTCTGCTCATTCTCGGTCTCTCTTCCTTCATCAGAGGAAGATTCCAGGTTGTGGGCTTCTTGATCAAAAGCAGCGTTATCAATCATTTTTCCCTTCCCTTTGCTTGTGTGAGGTCGGGATGAAGACGTCTTTCCTCTCCGGGAGGATTCTTGCCTAGGTGGCGAATCTGTCTTCTGAGATTTGGCCTTGTCTGCGACGATTTGATTCATCAGGGCTAAGAGTTCATTAACGGCCTCCTGCTGAGATTTGAGCATGGCCTCCTGTTCATCAAGTCTCTTCGCAAGATCTTCATGGTTTTCTATCATATAGGCGGAGCTCTCATGTTCAACAAAAGAGCTTGATGATTGAGACTCTGCGATGGCTGAGTGTTCATCATCGGAATTGGCTCCTCTGGCTAACCTCTGATAGTTGATATAGGGAATGGCTCCTGTTCGGGTCCGAGTGCGTTGATAGATTCCTTCAAACTCGTTAGCGATTTCTATGATGGTCGGTGAAAGACTTGTCTCAGAGTCATCAGAACTGAGGCTTTCCCTCTGCCGATCATATTGATAATGACCCCAGGATACTCGGTCTCTGGCGACTTCTTCCGTAAGAACGTCGTTGTTTGTGGGGCAAGGCAACATGCGTTAATTGGTCGAACACCAATTGTTTGGCCGCATATGAACAACATTGACATCCCGAAAGGACTGTAGGAACCAGCCGTTCACATTGGAATAAACGAATGACTTGTTGTATCGGTCTTTCTCTCGATATGAACTCTCTCAAATCTATTGCAAAGAATCGAGAAGAATTACTCACTGATCGTGAGATTTGAATTGGAACATCCAGTCCATGATTAGACAGGACTAGCTCTTGGTGAACATGGATCTGGTTGAGATGCCTTGAAACCATAGACTTTTGACATCCGCCCCTCAATCTAGTCATTCTACGCATAGTATTCGAGGGTCTCGCTGACCGGTCAGCGAGCCGGGGGTCCAGGGGGCGGCGCGCCCCTGGCCGAGGGGTCCGGGGGGGATGGACTACCCCCTGGCGGGGTTCGGGGCAGCGCCCCGAAGCTCCACGGTATATACCAGGTTCTGTATTGGATTTTGTTACCCGAACACATGCCTGAGCTCCAGGTTTAGCTGGTGAAACACAGTCCTGAGATCTGCGTTCAGTCTTATTCACATAGAGCCTATGTTTGGGCTCATAGATGCGAGGCTTGCATTCTGAAGCAGAAACACAGAGCACAGGGTCACGTTTAGGCTCACAAACACGAAGCTCGTGTTGACTTGAGGATCGACATTCTCAGAAATGTGCTCGTCGTAAGGATCTCCTCCTCCGTCGAGCGGCGTTCTTCTTAGCCTGCTACAAGGCCTTTGTAGCGACGTCACCATCTGTGTTGATTAAGTTTGTCGTCTCAATAGGCCTCTTGCGACCCGATACCCATCGTCTTAGCGCGGGTTTGACTGAAGCTGAGCCCACTCTATCGGAGGAGGGGCTGTCCAAGTAATCTGGCCCAAAGGAGAGGTCTTCCTTTGGCATAGGAGCAACAGTTGGAGCTTTAGTCTCCTTGGAGACTTTGCGGATCTTGTGCATAGCCTTGGGGCTAAGGGATCCAGAGGAAAGGGCTTCCTCATACTTGGCTTGATCAAACTCAACAATAAGAGTTTCGACGGTTGTTCCAATGAGATGAACATCGGATTGCGCCACCACTTCTTCGTCAGAGAAGCTCTTCCCCAACAGAGTCGCCATCTTTTATTTGTGGAAAAATTTGTAGTAAAAGAAACGAAGGAAAATTTTGATTTGTATTCCTTTAATCTCAGTTACAATTGGATTTCCTGATTACAAAAGAGAGGAGAATGATCTGGATTCTCCTCTTTGTTTAATTCTGGGTTCTTCACAGTGGCGATAGAGTGCCTCCCTCGAATGCTCGCGTCGAGTTTGCTCTCCGTTGACGATCCGATGTCTTGTTTCACTGGAACGTGGTCTTCTCCTCACGATTTGATGTTGTGGAGAACCCCGAAGAGTTTGAAACTCTATCAAAGAGTTGATTTAACCGAAATCGGTCTATAAGCTAAGGATGAAGAAAGCTCCTGTTGTTGAATTCCAAAGCTCTAGCAATTCCCCCTAAGATCTCTTCTTTGCTGCCCAAAAAGAAGGATGAAAGATCCACCCCCTGAACTAAGCTGATTTCTTAGTTATTTATAAAGGATTAATGGGGTATAACAATCCCCTTAATTCGCTCCTAAGTGGGGCTAATGGAATGTAACCGCTCCCTTAAATCACTCCTGAGTGGAGTTGTGATCCCCTCAGATCGTGGGAAACGGTTTTAAAACCGTTCAGCTCGTGTTTGAACGAGTCAAACGCAAAATCCGCGTTCTAGTGTGAATTTTGCATTCAAACCCAGTGTCTGGAAGCTTGAACGCAATGTTTGGAAGCGAGGATGCAGCGTTTGGAAGCTCATTTGCAGCAATTTGGAAGCTGCGTTGGCAGCGTTGGAAGCTGCGTCTGAGCTGCATTTGCAGCGATTTGGAAGCTGCGTTGGCAGCGTTGGAAGCTGTGTTTGCAGCGATTTGGAAGCTGCGTTGGCAGCGTTGGAAGCTGTGTCTGAGCTGCGTTCGTAGCTATGAACGCGATGTGTCTTGATGCTGGTACGCGGGGAGGACTTTCACGTCTTGGTTTGAAGAGACCGTCGATTTGTAGTCTCTTTCTGTTAGAACGTTACAGAGATCGTCGTTTTGTAATCTTTGCTCTAGCTCTTTGATATGTGAGAGTCGTCAGATTGTAACTCCCGATGTTGATTGTGGAGGCTGTTGATTAGAGCTTTCATCAGTTATTGCGAAGGTCATCAGATTGTAACCTTCATCAGTCTATGTAAAAGTCTTCAAATTGTAACATTCTGGAAGTCGTCAGAGTGTAACTTCCATCATCAGTGTTTTAATGGGGATCAGCTATCTATTGTGATTTTTAGACGGCCTATAGGTACGCACAGTACTGTAGGCTGTCTAAAAATCACAACGGATAGCTGATTAAAACAAGCCCCAACAATGGAAGTTACAGTCAAACGACTTTCATTACATCCGCAACTCCACAATCACCGCAAACACGACCTCATTTCTGAGATGATTGATCTTGATGGCTGCGACAACAGCATGACTAATAGAGATGCTGATGAGCAGTGTAATGATTTTAGAAATAAAAGGTTGGACTTAGTTGGTGAATTGCTTGGTAGAGAGCTGTGGGCAAATATTCGTCTAAAAGACACTATGGATGTTGATTCCCGTCTAGCTCTCACAATGAAAGCTACAATCAAATAACTTTCGGGTCGATAAGCGAAGAAACTGCAAATGGAGGACTTTTCACATAGATCGAGAAGAGTTACAATTCGACGACACTTCCGACAACTGATGGAAACTCTATTCAGCAGTCTTCACAATCTACAGTGAAGGTTACAATTTGACGACTTTCACACTCCACAACAGCCGAAGCGAGGATTACTGAATGACGATCCTTGCAACACCGTACAGAAGAGGTTACAAGTCAACAAGCTTCTTCTAAAACGCGAAAGTCATCCCCGCGTTACAATTCTAGAAGTGCAGCCGACCCCCGCGTTTCCAAGTCACAAATCAACGTGAGCGACCCTCGCGTTCGTAGGGGTTCAGCCCACACCGACCCCCGCGTTTCCAAGCAAGCAACAAGCCAAAACACGAGCGACCCTCGCGTTCATCAATGTTCAGCTAATACCCAACTTCGCGTCACGATTCTAAGACACGAAGTCGGGTTCTGAACGCCAGATTGGGCGTTTGACTTGTTCAAACACGAGTCGAACGGTTTCAGAACTGTTTTCCCACGATCTGAGGAAATCACACCCACGTAGGAGCGGATTTAGGGGGCAGTTATACCCCTAATCTCCCTACAAAAACTCAACGAACCCAACGAATCAAGAGTTGGATTCTGGAGATTAGATTTTTTAGAATCTAAACAAGAGTTAGCAGCGGAGGCGAATTCTGGAAGATCTCAACCACTCAGGTTCGGTGATTCAACAGCAGCAGCAACTAAATCTTTTAAGATAAGATTTTTGAATCAATCTCAGAAGATCAAATCTGAGAGGATTCTTCGACAACAGATAACAGCTTGATCATTAACCGAATTTTCGGTTCTAACAACTCTATCTACAGAGTTCAAACTCGTTCAGAGTTCTTAAACTCATCCGAGAGTTACATATAAAACTTCCTACAGAAGCTCATCGTTCCCACGAGATAAGAGACGGTCGGATCGTCAACGGAGAGCAAATTCGACGCGAGCAATCGAAGGAGGCATTCCATCGCTACCAAGAAGAACCCAGTTTTAAACAAAGGAGAGAATCAAATTCGTTCTCTTCTCTTTTGTAATCAAGTTGTAACTGAGATTAAGGAATTCAATTCAAGTTTCTTTTATTCTCTTCATTACAATTTTTCCCACATACAAGTACTTTAAATCCGCAGTATTGTCAGCTTCCTCCTGATTTACGATAGGTGGTTGCTTGATCTTGTTGTTCTCAAGGAGGGATTTGAAAATGGCTGGAACGTCTTCGTCTTTAAAGGAGTATTCTTTTTGGAGTCTTGGATTCGAAGTCTTTTGTTGTCTTCGGGGTTGTTATTGCAACGTCTGATTAACATCAACAACTGCTACGGGTGCCTTTCCTTTACCACGGGAGATGAAGTTTGAGTTTGGAGGGTTAGCCGTCGGCTGGATTCTTTTGGCTTTATTCCTTCTGAGGAAGCGTTCGGCCTGCTCTCCATGCACCTTCAACTCTTTCCAGGTGTTGGACGGTGATACTCTCATAACTTCTAATATATCAATTGATAGGTTGTTATGACAGGTTTGGAGCATAAAGTCCTCTGTGACTGGATCTTGACAATTCATCACCTTATTTCGGAAGTGCTTGATAAAGTCGTCGACCGTCTCTTCGTCTTCCTATTTCTCCTCAAAGAGTGTCCTGATGGATACATCAGCGTCGTCGTCAAAGAAATTATCGAGGAATGAGCTTTCCATGTTATCCTAGCCGTTAATGCTTCCACGCTCGAGACGATGGTACCGATCGAAGGTAGGCCCGGGAAGGGTGCCAAAGAATGACCGGGCTATCAAAGGCTCGTTGCCAGAGATCACTCTCAAGTGGGACTTGAAATAAATCAAGTGTTGAGTGTGGGAGCCCTTCCAGTTGAACGGCATGAAGTTGATCAGGTTGAACTTCGCTGGATATGGGATCGACTCCCACGCTCTTGGATAGGGACACAAAATATCGGTCTTCTTCACCTCTTGAGCAGACATCAGAGCGTTGATTTTTCTCTTGAGGTCTTTCATCTTCTCGTCCTTGTCTGTATCATTCTTTGGACGATTTCAAGAGGAACAACGCTATCACCCCCAGCATTATCATCTTCGGTGGGACCACCCCCAATGTTGTTATCTTTAGTGGGGCCACCCCCAGCGTTCTGGTCAGCCGGAGGGTTATCTCCATCGAGGTGTTCGTCTACATCTGAATCGCTACCTACTTAGTTAGCAATGTTGCAACGGCTAGATTCACCAAGTTGATTGGATAGAGCCCGAATCTATTGGTCATGTTCTTCCTTCATCCGTATCATGGCCATTTCCAATTCAAATTTAAAGTTCTCTTTTTTACTAAGCCAAAGCATCCTCGATGATTTTAGCCATTTGCTCGGTGTTGATCATAAGTGCGTCGCAGGATTGTCTTAGGCTGGATACCATATTGTCAGAAGTGATTGCAGAGTTGACATCTAATGCTTCATCATCCGAGGATAATCCCCTCTGCATTCTCTGATAGTCCCTTTGTCTAATGATTCCCGACCGCAACTAGGTTAGATGATGCAATATGAACGGATCAGAATTAGAAGGTCGAGTTGACTTTTCCTTATCAGCCATATTAATCGTGACTTCTGGAAGTTCATCACCTTGAACGACCGATCATTTCTTGCGAAAATGCTTTAGTTTGGATTTATCCGTTTCGTTTGAGATCCTCTCGAATACCGAGACCCTTTGCAGAATATTTTTGGGGTAGCTACATGCTGATAATACTGTCCTGATAATTTTGACGCATGGATATTGAAAGTCAATCTCCCGGGTATTTCTCTTTCGAGATCTAATCGTATCCCCAGCCCGATAATACAACTCCTCGACATGATGACCGGAGCAATCTACCGCACGTTGACACAACTTCTCAAGTATAACGCCATTGTCTGATGAACACATTTCTTTCTGAGGGCTTGTTGCCTTATTAGCGTTCTCAAGAGTCACACGTATGGAGCCATGCTTTCGTGAACGTAGAACCTCAATGGGCTCTTGGACTTCGACTCGCAGTCTGATGCGGTCGGTTACTAGAATTTTCCCTTTATGAGAAGGCTTCGTATTGTTATGAGGGTGTGTGCGACCCCCAGCTCATTGAGTTGCTCGGGGTTCATTCACAGGGCCCGAGCTTTCTTTGATCGGAACTTTACCTCGATCCTCGTGCAAAGGACCTAGGCGATCCACCCTCCTCCTCTTGAAACGGGACAAGTCCATGCTATAGTGGAGCTCCATCGGAGGTGCGTGATTCATCAGTACAGAAACATGGACTGTCAGAGACTCAAAAGGGGCCACAGGAGGTGAGCTGAATGCAAGGCAAACCAAACCGGTTCGGGTCAGGCGCGAACCACCATTTGGTGGCTCGGTTTTGGCTGAGCCACCATTTGGTGGCTCGGTTCTGGCCGAGCCAGCAGATGATGGTTCTCGTTTTTTTGCGATTTTGGGCGCCATTTCAGACTTTGGCTTCCACATTTGGCGTAGTTTTGGTGGCTTCTTGACCACCTCTTTTTGCTTCAGCTTCTGCGCTTCTTGCATGATAATCCGTGCATGCGCAAGTAACACACGACGTTTCTGGATCCGCTCTTTGAAGGTTGAACGCATCCTTTTAACATGGACCCATTCATTCATTGTTGGCTTAGAGGGGAGGCCATTCGTTTGTTGTTGAGGCGCTCGACGCTCCTTGAATTTTAGGTCCGCCTTATAACGGATCCCGTCTATCGGTTCTAAAGCCTTGGCGAATTAGTGCACGAGGCATTGGCACTGCCTTTGGCGAGCTCTCTTTGATAGAGTGGATGCGCCTCCAGTAGCTATCTCCTTAATTAAGGAGGAGTCCAGATCTGTAAATCCGGCCTCGTTGGAGGCCGGAGGGGCGTTACAAGGCGAGATTGTAGCAACAACGGGGGCCTTGATCTTCCTTCACTTGCAAAGGGCGGAGGATCTAGAGGAGGAGGATGACAAGATACTCCTCGAACTTTAGTTGGTTAAACTCGTACTCGACTTCTTCGTCAATCGGGATTCGGATCCGTGGTTGCAGCACGACAGCTTCGCCAGAGAAGCTGTTGGCTCCCACTATGGTCACTAGCGTGTTTGGGTCAGAACTTGTTTTCTTCATTGTATAACTCATTACAACTTTAGTCATTACAATAAGTCCGAAAAAGACGATCTTTTTATAAGATCTTACACAATAAAAAAATAAAGAAAATTACAATCTCCTTCAAACAACACATAACAAAGAACGTTTATCGCCTATTGCTGTTGTTTGGGTCAAAAGTTGATTTCATTGCCAACGAACTCATTACAACCATTTATCGATTACAAGTTCGAAAAAGAGAAAAGTTGATCTTTTTATAAGATCTTCTTATATAATAAAAATAAAAGATTACAACTCTTGTCAAACTACACACAACAACAGTTTATCTCCTGTTGTTTGCGTGGGAACTTTGCTTGTGCCGGGAACGTGTTAGTCTGTAAACCACCACAGATCAGATCCGGTTAATAGAAAAAGTTAATCAAAGCTCCTACTTCACGAAGAAAGTAATCGCAAAAGCCGTAATCCCGACCAAACAAGATTACGACTCTTCTCGAGATCAAGACCAAGCTTGATCCGGAGGAAAGGGGGTAAGGGTCTCAGATCTCTCGAAATCCACTCTTCATGCACAGGAGATCGCCGAGATCTAGCTACCCTCTCTGAAATTCGTGGTTAAGCCCTCACAAAACCAGCAGCACCTCCCCCCTTGATTATTTTTTCGCCCCCGAGAAATGAGCCCCCATGCATGTATTTATAAGCTTCGGTTAGGGGGTTTTTGGATAAGAATGATGGATTCAGCCTTATCTTCAGTTAATAATCTTGTAACCATGTTTGGAGATGATATCTAGACAGTTAGGAACTTATGGAACAGAAGAAATCCTATGAAAATCCGTCAAAACCCAAAAACGTGTTTTTGGATCAAACCTGGCCGAACCACTATTTGGTGGCTCGGCCATAGGCTGAGCCCCTGGTTCTTGGCCGAGTTGTTTCGATGCGACTCGGCTGCCAACGACTATTTTAGTCTTTCGGGTTTTGACTTATTTTGTCGTTACACGTATTTCGTCATTTCGTTGACTTGTACGCTTCGTCGATTCGTTTCATGCGTTTCAGTAACATGGAGGTGGCTGATGAGCCTGCAGGCCACTTGGTTCACCGTTTTGGTGGCCGATGAGTATACGGGCCATTTGGCGATGGTCGGTGAGAATGCGGACCACTTGGAGCTAGTTGACGAGCGTGCAGGCCACTTGGAGGTGGCTGACAAGTGCGCGGGCCACTTAGAGGTGGCCGGTGAGCGCACGGGTCACTTGGTTCGTCGTTTTGGTGGCCAATGAGTGTACAGGCCATTTGGCGGTGGCCGGTGAGCATGCGGGCCACTTGAAGCTGGCTGACAAGTGCGCGGGCCACTTGGAGCTGGCTGACAAGTGCGCGGGCCACTTGGTTCGCCGCCACGTCCTCAACGGTTTGCTGATTCACTTCATGCACTTGTCGGTGTCAGATGATCCTCTTTGACTCAGATAATCCTCTTCGACTTGAATAATAACATTCATCACCTTCTCTTTATCTCGAGCTATGTGCAGATACCTATAAGCATTTTTAGACGCCTACACTTCTGCTTTAACACTTAGGCTCTCTGCAGGTATTTCGATGAAGGGTTTAGATGAAGAAGAAACTTTTCATGGCACGGCCATAGGAGAGTCGGATGCACCCTCATTTGACCCGACACAAGCCCCTTTAGGATCTGACGACAGGCTGTTCGACGACATGTTGTCAAAAAAAGCCCATCGTGAGGCCACCAAACCAATTATTGCACCTGGTTCACCTGCAAGTATGAGTTTTATCCCTGTGTTGCAATTACTCATTTGTCGGTTTTTACTTAACCATAAGGGAGTTCCAATCGTAGGACTAGTCATTGAGACTGATACAACTAGTCTTGTTAGAAAGTCTGATGAACCTGAGGGTCTCAATTTCTTTCTTTTAGCAGAGACTATTATCGAGGCTCAGTCATCGGTTCCTCAGACTCAGCTCGTCATCCCTTCAGAACCGACGATCGTAGCGACCGCCACAACTACGGGTGCCAGCCTTATTGAACAAGCTGTGAGACCAACTGAAGAAGTTAGTGCGTCAACAGCTGTTACACCTGCAGTAATTCCATCGATTCATGAAGTTGGACAGCGGAACCAAGTGCGGGGCGTTCAACTGAGGAAAGCTCTGCCGGCGTTGGTAAGTTCCACTCTGTTATTTGACTTAGTGATATTTTATATTTCAAAATACTTATCTCTTCTTTTCCTTGTAGGGCTCTCATCTCAGCTTCATGACTTCGTCAAGGTGCTGCTATCAAGTGATGACCTAGATAAAGTCATCCTCTAATAGAAGTTAGTCTTTCTACTCGTTCGTGGACGAGATGATTGGCAAGCTTCTCAACAAAGGATTTTCTCTTCATCATTTCAAACCGTATCTCAAATGTCAAGTGGCCTTCATAAGGAATAAAGAACATTTAGATCTGGTAGATTCTATTACTGCAGACTTGGACCGTCTTGAGCGTGAGTTTCTGAATTTGAAGAAATTCCAAGCTACAGGCGCTTCTTCATACGTGGCTGCTCAGATGGAAGCCAGGCTGCAGGTGTGGCGCAATGCTCAAGCATCCACTGATTTAAAGATTCAGGAGCAACAAGATTGTGTTCGCCAAGTGGAGACAGCCCTCACTGATAAATTGGCGACCCTTCGCAACCTTGATTCTTCTCTTACATCAGGTGCCGTCGAAATAGAATGACTCAAGATAGAGGTTAAAGTGGCGGAGGAGGCTCAGGCCGTCTTGGAGATGACGAAGGTCCGCGCGGAGCACACTCGAGTAGTGTTGTCCGAGTAGTTAGAACCTTCTAAAGGGAAGTTGGCTACGATGAAGGCATAGGCTGCGAAGGTTTGGCTGCTGATGAAGAATCCATTAAGGCCACATTGCAGGGCGAGCTCGAGGAAGCCTATGTAGAGGAATTGTCCAAATTAAAACAACAATTTCGTAGTCACAGGCTCAATATAGATTGATTGTTTCTTTTTTGTATCTACAGACTTAATTTTTTTATTAATAGAAGATATTTCCCCCCTTTGTGTTTGTTGTATTTTTTTATTACGATTTCTCATTCTATTTGGAATAATCAGCCATAATACTTATAAGATTTTAGCAAACCCTCAGCCATCAACTGGTTTGATGTGCCTTTACCAATCACCATTTGAATCGGGCTAGCATGTGAATTGTCTAAGTCCGTTTCACATATAATATTGCGGTAAAAGAAAAAACTCTCTTAGACTTAGTGCTACGATATCAAATATGTAGACTTCGCTATTTTTACAGAAATATGCTAACTAATAACGCGTATTAGACGTTGACTTATCCCTACTTAGGATTCAGGATAAAATTCCCCGTGCGTGTAAGGCACGGATTTTGGCGTTATTAATAACGACCTGTCATAATATCGAATACGTGGGTTTTTATCATTTTTTACGGTAAAAGACTAACCGACAACACGTGTTAGGTGCTGACTTATCCCTACTTAGGATTCGGGATAAAATTCTCCATACGTAACAGACATGGATTTTGGTGCTGTTAAAAGATTGTGTCTTCTCTTGGGGAAAAGACGAACCCGATACTGGAGAGGAAGAATTTTATATTCTATCTTCATGCCTTCTTTTGGGGTAAAGACGAATCCGATACTGGAAAGGAAGAATTTTATATTTTATCTCCTGCTGTATAAGAAACTCAAAGTGGGATATCCACTTCGAGAATCTTAAAGGTGAGACTAAGAATGGGATCTCCACTTTGAGAATAAAAAAGATCCAGATAACCCTAACTTTTATAGGATTAGTTACCTGATCTAAAAATAAAATTTCTCGTTTATCGAGATGGAATTTCGACCTTAGCCCTAACTTTTATAGGTTTGACTAAAGGGGAAAGAGTGGATGCCTTTCGTTTATCGAAAAGGAATTTCGATTGTGGTCCTAACTGTTTAATAGTTTGACCAGGTGGGGGTTATTGAGACGACCCTAACTTTTATAGGTTTGATCGTTCAACTTGGGCGGAGGCCTTTCATTTATCGAAAAGGAAGTCCGACTTGAAAGTGGACCGCTCATTCATTGAAGGAATCAAGAGAAGATTTTAACTTTGATCCTAACTATAAGAATGTTTGACCAAACGAGCAGTGGGAGTGGGGTACAAATAACAGAGGGAATGTTGACTTGTACGAATCACTCGGTGGGGGTTTTTAGCATCAAGTGTCAAGGACTTAACATGAAAGGGGTTTGCTAATTGCCATGGATTAGCAACTTATACTTTTGAGTATTGTGTTGGGACTTCAACATTGGGAGTGTTAAGTGCACAAACACATTGGGAGTTTGGATGAACTCAGCCGAAAGAACTTTGGTAGACCCACTGTCAGTTAATTTGATCAGTGGGGGTCCTTGTGGTGGAGAATCATGAATCGTCATGCACTCCACAGGTGCATCATAGGAGTTTCATGAGGGAAGATTGACCGAATGAGGTCATTAAATCTCATCTCTATGAAAGAGTGCTCAGAAAGTCACAGTGGAAGGGTTTTAATCACTTTAGAAATGGTTAAATAGCCACCATGGGAGATTCTTAATCACTTCTTATCTATGGTTAAGGATGAATTATTTAGATGACTGGTCTTCATCTTGAATAATTAGCTGATCTCGGGTTATCCTTAAGAATACCCTGCATAGCATTCTTCAGGAATTTCCCATTAAATAGGTTATCCTGAACGTACTAAGGATAGTACTTTTTTAGGAACTTTCTATTTATTGACATCATGAGCTTGTCACCGTCTTGGGTGATTAGACGATATGCACCATTTGAGTAGACTGTCCCTATCACAAACGATCCTTCCCATTTTGGTTAGAATTTGCTTTTCTTCTTGGAGTTGAGTATCATTGATCGCCAGATGTTGAGAACCAAGTCTCCTTCCTTGAAGCTTTGTTTTCGGACTCTTTTATCAAAAGCCCTGGAGATTCTAGCCTGGTAAATTTCAATTTGCTGCTGAGCTTCTAAACGCTTTTTGTCTAACATCACAAGTTCTTCGAGACGTTTCTAATGTTGTTCCTTCGTCGTCATCCCTGTTGTGAGATCAATACGAAGGGATGCAATTTGGATTTTTAGGGGAAGAACATCCTCACATCCATACACTAGAGAGTACGGAGTCGCTCCGGTAGGTGTGCGGACTATGGTGCGATATGCCCAGAGAGCTTCGTTGAGTTTGTCGTCCCAGTCTCGTTTATTAGTCCTCACGAGCTTTGACAGAATCTTAATAATTGTCTTGTAGAAGGCTTCAGCCAATCCATTCGCTACGGGATTGTATGCCATCGACGAGACGTCTTAAATTCTAAACTTTTTACAAAATTTAATTAATGCATTGCTAACAAATTGAGGGCCATTATCGTGTACGATTCGTCTTGGAACACCGTATCGATAGATAATATGGTGTTTGATGAATTTGACGATGTCACTTGTCTTTACTTCTTTGAGTGGAACTGCTTCGTCCCAATTTGAGAAATAATCGGTGATTGCCAAAATAAAATGGTCATGTTTGGCTGACGGTGGAAAAATAGGACTAACGATGTCCATTCCCCATGTCTCAAATAACCATGAAGTGGCCAAAGGGTGTAAGTACTCCGAGGGTTAAAGCAAATAATTTATATGTATTTGACATGCATGGCATCATCGGGCATACTCAACTGCGTCCTTGACCATGATTGTCCAATAATATCCCATTCTTCTGAGACGATCATAGAGCTTGGGATCGGGCTGATGTGCACCACAGGTTTCGTCATGCGCTTCTTTGAGAGCCTCCTCCGCCTCTTTGGTCAAAAGACATCGGAATAGTAAATCATCATATGCGCGACGATACAGTGTCTGGGTCGTTGTGTTATAATAGAATCTCAGCGATCTTCATTGGATCGAGTCTCTTTCTTTTATGTCTTCTGACAAAATGTCGTACACGACATAGTCTTCCGAAAAAATGCCATACACGACATAGTCGATAATAGGAAATCACCAATCTCGAGGCTCGAGTTCAATTCTGGCCGAGTGCGCCTCCTTGATGTCCATGGCACAGTCTGGTGTGCAGAGTTGGTGAGTTCTTATAGTGACCCGTAGTTCTGTGTCGAGAGGTTATACCAGAGATATCGCTAATGCCGCTAGTTCATCTGTGTATGCGTTTTGGAGACATGGGATGTACTCGATGAAGGATTCTTCGAATGAGCTTGCCATCTTGATAGCCACCTTATGGTATGGTATCAGATCTTGATTCCTAACTATGTACTCTCATCGAATTTGGTTGACTATCAGTTGAGAATCACAAAAAGCTTTAAGATACTTGACCCCCTAACTTTTTGGTGAAACTGAGTCCAATGAGTAGCGCGGTGTATTCGGCTACGTTGTTGGAACACGACTCAGAGAGTGAATAGGCTCGAGGCATCACATGTTTCTCCGAGGAAACTAAGACAACTCTAACTCCTGAGAAAATTTTAGAACATCCGGGAACACTTACCACATTAGTTGCTCGGGAAGTACCATCGAAGTACAATGACCATACCTGTTGATGAGAGGTGGTGTTAACTTTATGGGTTTCATCCGACAAATCTTCATATAATTCGGCTGCATCCGTTGTAGGGTTAGCTGATAAAAAATCACAAATCGATCATCCTTTGACCGACTTCTATTATTTGAAGTACAGATCATATTGGGACAAGAGCAGTGCCTATTTCGCTAACCGCCAATTTATGAAAGCCGGTTACGTCATGAATATCCGGACTGGGTTAACATTGGAAATGACATAGATCGTCTGTCCAATCAGGTAGTGTCGTATCTTCTGGATAGCGAACACCAAAGCGAGGCACTCCTTCTCGATCATTGGATATCGAGATTCGGTGCGTACCAGAGTCTGACTCAGATAATATATCGCTTGTTCGTAACTGTTATCATCATCTTATGCTAGTAAAGCACTTAACGAGTAGTTCGTCGCCTTGACATAAATCAAGAATGGTTCTCCTAACTTTGGTGCAATGAGAGCGGGAGGATTTAACAGATATGCTTTGATATCATTGAATGCTTTTTGACAAGCATCATCCCAAATGAATGACACGCCTTTCTTTATGATCTTGGAGAGTGGTTGGCATTTCCCAGATAGATTTGAGAAGAACTGGCGGATATAAGCTAATCACCATTGTAGTCCTCTGAGTTCTTTGAGGTTTCTTAGGGGTTGCAACTCATATTGCCTTTACTTTATCAAGATCAATGTGGATACTCTTAGTGGTGATGACAAATCCGAGGAACTTGCCGCTGGACATTCCAAGAAAAGACTTGGTGGGATTCATCTTTAATTGGTGACTCCGCATGAGATCGAATATCATCCTCAAATCTTTGATATGGTCATCTTTATTATGGCTTTTCACAACCAAATCATCAACATAGCACTCGACGGTCTTCCGGAGATGTTCCTGGAAAATCTTCATCATCGCCTATTGGTATGTGGCACCCGCATTCTTCAGGCTGAAGGGCATGACTGTGTAGCAAAAGATGTCGAGGAGCATTCTGAACGCGGTATGCTTTTCATCGTTCGGGTACATCTTGATTTGATTATAGCCTAAGAATCCATCCATGAAAGTCATTCTCTCGAATCCGCATGTATTGTCGATGATGACGTCCGTGATCGGGAGAGGGAAATCGTCCTTTGGGCAAGCGATATTCAGGTCTCTGAAGTCGATGCAGATCCTAATTTTTTTATTTTTTTAAGGACTGGTATGATATTTGCTAGCCAGTCGGGATGTTGCTCTTCCCTGATAAAACCCGAGTTGATCAACTTTTTAACTTCAGACTTGATCGCTTCCATAATTTGTGGACGAAATCGTCTTTACTATTTCTTGACAGGTTTTACATCCGGTTTGATGTTAAGGTGGTGCATTGCCACGTTTGGATCAAGTCTTGGCATATCTTTATAATTCCAGGTGAAAACATCTATGTATTCCCTGATGAGGGCAATCAACTCTTCCTTCTTGTCTGGTGGAAGACTGTCGCTAACGAATATGGGCTTCGGATTCGCTTCGTCATCCATGATCACCTGGAACCACTTTGTCTTCGGTGGGAGGCTCTCTTTATTCAAATCTATCGCCATATTGGATATTTAGGTGATGGATTCAAGGATCTTCCTAAGTTGGTAATTGATCGTCTACCTTCATTGTGGCGGGATCGACCGTGGCCATATTCGACATCAGGCCTTTGAACATTTCTCCAAGATTGACATCAGAGTTCCAATTTTGAGGAATTGGATAAGTATACGTCCTTATTTGCTAATCAGTCGATGACTTGCTAGCAACATTCGTTATCGGATGAAGAGACATAGCCCAGACCCCTTTTATAGCCATAATAATTCGGGTTTTCCTTTCAGTACATAGGCCGGATGAGGTGGAACTCGTAGACCTCGACCAAAACAAAGACCTTCTTCGAGTGTGAAGTTGTATCCCCATTTCTTCATGAATTTACATGATTGTTGGTTGTATCTGAATAAGTAAGGACCGGGTCTCTCATCATCACTAATTTTCTTTGAGAAAGGATCTAATGGTGGAGATATCTTCCCCTTGCCGAAAATTAACTCATTTTCACCCCCTGCCTTAGCATGAATGACGAGGGTTGTTCCAAATGAGTCTTGGACATGCTTCTTCATCATGCAAGACAACGAAGCGACATATATATTGGGGTTATCATACAGCCCATGCATTACATTATCAAGATAAGGCGAATACTCTAAATCGTTATTTATTGTTTCTTCGATAAGTTACCAATTATAACTACCATCTTACGATTCACCATCGTTAAGATTGACTACAAATGGTACAATGTCGTTTAGTACAAAACCTCCATTGTAATCAAGCCTAGCTTCGGTATCAGCTTCTTCTTTGTTGTCCATACCCTAGGCCGATGTTTCAGTATCAGATTTAGCACTGTAAAAAAGAGAGTCAGTAAAATAATTTTCCAACCCCTTAAACGGTTGCTTATCCGTGACCACCATCTTGACCTCATTATTAGTGTTTATATATTTTAGACATTGATGGAGGGTGGAAGGGACTATAACATTACCATGGATCCAGAGTCGACCCAATAGTAAGTTATAGGAGGTTTCTACATCGATCACGTAGCACGTGACCTCGGACCTTAAATCTCCAAGTTGGCATTTCACCCAGATTTTATCTAATAGTCTAGACCCACTAGTATTAAATCTGTAGATAATGGTGCTTGTCGAAGCCAACTTGCTGGTAGGGATTCCGAGATTGTACATCAATCAGAATGGCATGATGCTGATAGCGGAACCCGAATCGACTTGGATCCGGTTGACAGCGCTGGATCTGATGTATCCAGTGAAGTACAAATGTTCATCTTTAGAAAGTGATAAGGTAGGGATGCTTTCATCATCTTTCTTAAGGATTGCTATGGCGGGACAACAAGATTTGCCCTTACACTTGGACTTTTTCTTAGACGAGGACCCCGCCCATTGTTCATCTTTGAGAAAATCTAGATGGACCCAAATAATTTCATCGTTAGGGGCCGTGTGCTGCACAAGCCCCTTCTGGCATTATCCATGAGGGTCGTCGTTAATGATCTTCATCTCCACCTTTGATACAGACTCTGGCTGAAACCATGATAGAGGGACAAAACTAAAACTGATAGAATCCGCATTCACACCCACTTTCTTCTCTTTGGGCTGCTTTGCAGTGATGATACCGATGTCAATTAAGGCTTAGATCTTGTCCTTAAGGATGTAGCACATCTTAGTGGGATGATGGACCCTCCTGTGAAATGCACAATATCTTGGATCTGTTGTCCTCTTGGCTTCCTCCTCGTCAGTGATTGGAGGCAACTTGATTTTGTTATTATCCAAGAGGTATTTGAAGATAGCAGGAACTTCATCTTCCTTAAAGGAGTATTCTTTCGGAATTTTGGTTCAGAAGTCTTTTGCTGCCTTTGAGGTCACTGTTGCCACTAAGAGGGCGACTTCTGTGGCACTTGCTGTTGCGATTGCAGTTGGAATGTCTGATTCGCATCTATTGCATTCGTCAACGTATTTCCTTTACCATGAGGGATAAAGTTTTGCTTCAGAGCACTAGCTACCGGTTGACCTCTTTCAGCCTTTTTTCCTTTTGAGGAAGCGTTCGGCTTGCTCTCCGTGCATCTTTAACCCTTTGAGTGTTTTAATGGAACATGGCATAACATTCATATTGTCCTCTGACAGAAATCGAACTTCAAAAAAAATTATTTTGATTCAACCATCTCTTTCTCAACTCATATACTTTCATCATTAATCATATAGTTAGGATACCAAGAAATCACATAACATAATATCAATATCCCATTTTATCTCTTTTAAAAAATTCAAGACAAGAATAGTAACCGATCCAATAAATCAAAATAATCAACATTAACTAATCTTATTATTCTTAATCATAACATAATCATAATCAACGACTTCTTATATAGCTAGAACGACCCTCACAAATTGCCTCTTTCCAGGTTTTGGATGGTGTCACTCCCATGGCTTCTAGCACATTCAAAGAAAGATTGTTGTGACATGTTTGAAGGATAAAATCTTGACCGGATCTCGGCAATTCATTACCTTATTCTGGAAGCATTTGACGAAGTTATCGACTCTCCGTCTTTTTGTTTCTCATTGAATAGTGTCCCAATTAACACTTCAGTGTCATCGTCGAAGAAGTTTGTGATGAACATGCTCTCCATGTTGTCCTAACTATTGATGCTCCCTGGCTTAAGATGACAGTACCACTCGAAGGCGGCTCCATGAAGGGTGCCGACAAATGACCGGACCATCAAAGGTTCATTGTAGGAGATCACGCCTAGGTAGGACTTAAAATAAATTAGGTGTTGAGTGGGTGAACCTCTCCCATCAAACGGTGTAAAATTAATTAGATTGAACTTTTTGAGATAAAGAATTGGCTCCCACTCTCTTAGGTATGGACACGGTATGCCAGTCTTCCTCACCTCTTGAGCGGGCATTAAGGCGTTGATTTTGCTCTCAAGGTCCTTCATCTTCTTGTCTTCGTCAGCATTTTTCTTTGGGGGTTACTAAGAAGGTTGAGAAGACTCCACTGGACCACCCTCAAGGTTAGTGTTGTTGGGAGGAGTATCAGCATCGATATTTTCATCCACTTCCGAGTCACTTCCTACTTCATTAGTATTGTTACGATGACTGGATTCACCCTGCTGATTTGATAAGGACTGAAGTTGTTGGGCATGTAATTACCTCATGCGCTGCATTTTCAACTCCATTTCCATCTTCAGTTCAGCTCTGAGCTCTTCTTGTTAGGTCTCATGTTATGAGCCTACATCTTCTAATCTTGTTTTGATGATTACAAACAATTCCTAATATTGTTTGTCTAGTGTTTATGTTTCTTATTAGGTATTCTAGACAAACAATAAGTTGGAGGTTGGATGGATTGAGCCTACACGATCACATCAAATGGAGGTTGGCGGAGTAGTGGTTGAAGCCTTGCAATTCATGTTAAAGATCCAAGTCAAGCTTCATCCATGATTACCAAGTCAAGCTTATTAAAGATCAAGATTGCTTGGGTAATTTAGTTTTAGGTTTTATATTATGTGTGTTAGTACTTTAAGCTCAATTATATACACACATACACATTTCGTTTTGGTTTTTGTATATATATATAGTTATATATATACATATATGTTTTGGTTTGATTTTGTAGATATGAAACAAATATATATTCATATATATATGTTCATATGTTTCATATTCTATCATATTTGAAAATATCTTGTTTTTGGTTTATGGACTTGATAATATGTTTTTATATCTTTTCCTAAGTCTATAAAGCCATACAAAAGTTTTCAAAAGTTTGTTTAAATCAAATGTCAAAAACATGTTTGTTTCCTTTTCATGTTTTGGACATACTTGCAAAATACATGAGTTTTTACAAATGGAAATTCAAATTGAGAAATTCTTTTTCTAACATGTTTGTTTTCATGTTTATAAATATTTCGTAAAGTCTCATCAAGTTTGGAATTGATATGTTATGTTTAATGGAATTTACAAAATCATGTTTTTCGTTCGTGCATGTTCGTGCATGTTTTGCAAAACAGATGAATTTTCTTTTATGGGAAGTGATATTCAAGAAATTCTTCCTGTGACATGTTTATCTACATGTTTATAAACTTTCCACAAAATTTTACGATTTTTGGAGTTGATTTACTGTGCCCAATTGATTTTACAAAATCGTGTATGTCTGCAGTTTTT
>BQKN01000558.1:0-18296 GCA_022839385.1 Asparagus kiusianus
GTGCCTTGGGCACGGAACAGGGCCTAGCCACCCCTGGGTGGCTCGGCCATGGCCGAGCCACCCATGGGTGGCTCGGCCTGAGCCGAGCCACCTCAGGGTGGCTCGGCTTGGGCCGAGCCACCTTGAGGTGGCTCGGCCCAGTGCCGAGCCCCCTCGGGTGTGTGGGTTCCGTCGTTCGGTTGTTTTGCCTCTTTGTGCATGTGATTCGGGTTCCTGTGTGATTCAACTCGTTGTTGATTTGAACTTCGATTCGGTTGCGTGGTTAACTTGTTCGAATTTGATTCGTTTAGATCCGATTCCTGATTTGGCAGTAAACCCACTTCTGAGTTCGAGTCCGAAACCGATCTTGATTCGATCGTGATTCATCCGAGTTCGCTCTTGTTTAGATGACTCGGTGATTCCCCGAAACGTTGGTTTGATTCCGCGTGCGAGTGGATGCGTTCCAATGCTTGGGTGCGATTTGTTGGCTTCGTCACCTCGTTAACCTGCTCCGTCGCGTATGGCTTGGCTTCGGCGTTGGCGAGTTAACGGTCTTGTTTGGATACGTCGCCCGATGGTCGATTTGGTTGAATTAGCGTCGTCGAGCTGTATTGTGGGACCTATAGGCAATTTTATACGCCTACAGAGTCTCCTCTCCAATTAGGAATAGAATATAAAATTCTTCCTTCCTTGTATTCGGGTTCGCCTTCACCCTAAAAGAAGGCCGGGAAATAGCATATAAAATTCTTCCTTTCCCACACCAACCTTTTCCAAGAGTTTATCAATCTTGGATTCATTCTAGGAAGTTTATCCTAAATCCTCAGCAGGGATAAGTCTGCGCCTAACATGCGCTACCGGTTTAGTCTTTCTCCGTAGAAGAAGACACCAGAGTTCGATTCTGGGGTATTTTATCCTGAAACCTAAGAAGGGATAAGTCTGCGCTTAACCAGTGCTGCCGGTTAGTTCTTAACCGTTAAAAAGAACACTCGTCCACATATTCAACATTGTGGTAGGTTGTTATTAATAACACCAAAATCCATGCCTCATACGCATGGGGAATTTCATCCTGAATCCTAAGAAAGGATATGCTGACGCCTAACACGCGTCGCCGGTTTAGTCTTTTTCCGTAGAAAGAGACACCAGAACTCGATTCTGGGGTATTTTATCCCGAAGCCTAAGTAGGGATAAGCCAGCGTTTAATACACGTTGCCGGGTAGCCTATTCCCGTAACAATAGCGAAGTCTACGTATTCGAAGTCGTAGCACAAAGTCTAAGGGAGTTCATTCCTTTAGCGCAACGTTACATGCGGAACGGATTTAGACAATCCGCATGCTAGCCCGACTCAAACGGTAGTCGGTAAAGGCTAATCAAATCCGTTGAAGGCTGGGGGTTAGCCAAAAATCCTAAAGTCAATGCCTAACACGCGTCGCCGGGTAACCTATTCCCGTAACAAATGGTAAAGCCTATGTATTCAACATCATAGCATAAAGTCTAAGGGAGTTCATTCCTTTAGCATAACGTCACATGCGGAACGGATTAAAACAATCCGCATGTAAGCCCGATTCAAACGGTAATCGGTAAGAGCACGTCAAATCCGTTGAAGGCTGAGGATTTGCCAAAAATCCTAAGTCAACGTCTCATACACGTTGCTGTTTAGTCTTTTCACAGGAGAAAGACGAAGTCTACGTATTCAATATCGTAGCACTAAAAGGGTTAACTCTTTTAGCTTAACGTTACATGCGGAACGGATTTAGACAATCCGCATGCTAGCCCGACTCAAACGGTAGTCGGTAAAGGCTCATCAAATCCGTTGATGGCTGAGAATTTGCCAAAAATTCTATGAATACGAGTCATTGACGCATCAATTTTATAAATTGGTCTCGTGACTCAAGTATCTGCCACGCTCTAATTCCTTAAGAGCTTAAACTGTGTATACTCCAGCAGACGTACGAGTATAAACTGTGTCAAACGTCGGACAACGCGTTGTAAATGAAGATTAAACGTCGACGACCGATGGTTAATTCTGTGTTGAAGCAGCAAACTCGAGCTAAAAAAGGCAAGAAATCAAGAACCGACTTCAAGTTCAAAATTCTGACAGACGGTCAGACAATAAATGCAGCACCGGAACCTTTTCAAGCATTCGACAAAGCACCGAATAGCCTGAAGGAATTGAAGGAATCCAGAACAGAAGCCATTCCAAAGTCCCATTACACCGACTGAAGGTTGGGACAATCACATCCAAAGTATTCCAGACTCTTCTATAAAAGAACGAGACTGAAATACTTTGGAGGGGGTATCTGTAGGCGTATAAAACTGCCTATAGGTCCCTTAACACAGCTCGACGACACCGATTCGACAAAATCGACCATCGGGCGATGTATCCAGGCACAACCGTTAGTCCGCAACACCGAAGCCGGATGATACGCGACGAAGCGGGTTAACGAGGATATGAAGCTGACGAACCGCGCGTAAACAATGGAATGAATCCACTCGCGTGTGGAATCAAGCCAACGGGTTGAAGAATCAATGAGTCATCCAACCAAGAGCGGACTCGGACGAATTGAGATCGAATTAAAGATTCGTTTTGAACTCAAACTCAGAAGTGGATTTACTGCCAAATCAGGAATCGGATCGAATCCGAACAAGTCAACCACAGAACTGGAAAACGGGCACAAAGAGGCAAATCAACGAACACCTGTAGGACTCGGCCAAAGCCGAGCCACCTCTAGGTGGCTCGGTGGCTCGGTGGCCGAGCCACCTATAGGTGGCCGAGCCACCTACAGGTGGCCGACCCAGTTCCGTGCGCGGGCACAGTTCAGAGTGCCTATAAATAGGCCTTCAGGTTCATTTGTTCAAAGGTTGGAAAAATTGGAGTCGAAGCTCTGCCAAATTCAGATCTCAAAACTTAAAAAGATTGGAGCTTTAAGACTTTGAAGACTTGGACTTCCAGATCCGGTGCTCGGCAATCGTCAACGCCAAATAAGGCAAGAGTTCGAGAGGATCGGATCTCAGATCTACATAATTTTCCTCCGGATCAAAGCTTGGTCTTTGATCCCGAGATTAGGGCGATTATTTCCTTGATGAATTAATCCCCCCGGCTATTATTTCCTTAGCGAAATAATACCCGTCGTATTGCGTAGATCCGACCGGATCTAGATCTCACGATGGTCAACGGATAAACCCCCGGCGCAGGCAAACAACCCACGCAAGCGAGCGACCGCAAAACAGGAGCTCGTGATTTGTTCGACACAAAAGGAGAAAAAGTTGTAATCTTTCTTTTCTTTCATTTTGATTTTATTGTAACCTGATCTTATAAAAAGACCGGATCTTTGTAATCGATAAACTATTACAAGAGTGTGCAATGGAATCAATGAAGAAAGACACGATTTTTCCCGCGAACAAATATGAAGAGCAATACACAAAGGCGATATAAGATATGAATACAAGAATAAGAACACCAATGCAATCAAAAACAAAATGATATGATCACGGAGTTCGGTCTAACCACTTGACCTACCCTCCGCTCCTCACCTCGAGGAGATCTCCACTATCACAACCGGGTTTTCTACGTTTACTCGAATAACGTTTACACCACACAATACGGTTTATCTAGTTTACCAAAAACTCTATAACTTACACACTCTTGCAATCCCACTCTACACCCTCTCAAGTGTTGAACTAGACGTGTCTCCCTCAAGTGCTCGGATACAATCTCTCCCTAGGTTCGTCAACCGACGTCACTCCTCTTGGGACGATCCCTGACTCTCGCCACACACTTCTCTCGGTGTACAAGTGTATTACAAAGTGATCCTCACAATAGCACAATATAAAGTGTTTGTTCTTTACAATGGATGAGAACGAATTATAAGCTCACTCTCCAAGTTACACAAACCCACAAACCAATTATACTATGAATGTAAATACAATAAGCTCAATGGTTGTGTGTGTGTAAGCAAAGAGAAACAAATCAAAAACTAAACTCAATATAATTCTAGCATATAGAAATTATGAATAAAACAGTAAATAGCTAGAAATAAAGTTTAGGAAATCTTCTCTGAAAAACAAGATGGAGAGGAGGGTTAAAATAAAACTCAAACAATATAGATGATCTTCTCCACTTGTAAAACAATCTTCATAAACCAAACAAACTTTAAACCCAACTAAAACCCTTGTTAAAACTCTTTTTAAACTTCTTTAAAACTTTCCATTGGGTTACTGAGATAGAAGGGGTTTGAGGGTTTATATAGGAAGAGAAAACAATAGCAAAAACCCCAAACAAAACAACAAAAATCTCAAAAAATCAGGAATACGATTCTGTACCAAAAATAGCCGTTGGGCTATCAGCGGTCGACCGTGAAATTCTCGCGGTCGACCGCGAGGCACTACAGAACCTCAGAAAACTTGCAGAGAGTTCGACGGTCGACCGTGGCGGTCGACTGTGGGAATTTTTAGCTTGATGGTCGACCGTGGCGGTCGACCGCGAAAGTTCTGCTACATCCTGAGGGAAAAACAAAGGCGCGGTCGATCGTGGTGGTCGACCGTGAACTGATATATAAAATTTTCAGGTTTAAAAACAGTTTGCTAATTTTTAAACACTGTTTAAAAATACCAAATAAATTCCAAAAATTATAAAACTTTGGAAAATGATTGTAGACATGATAATACACATGCTACAAAAACTGGTTTTCTAAAAGGACTTCCCAAATGAGAAATATCATCATTTTGCAAAGTAGTCCAAAACATGAAAATGTGAACATATGAGTTTTGACATTTTAGCTTAACCATGTTTTAAAACAATACACAATGATTTTGTAGACTTAATAAAAGATGTATATAATGATTGTTTAGTCTATAAACTGAGAAAATAATATTTTCACAAATACAATAGAAAATAAAACATATGAGTATGTATATAAAAATATATTTGTTTCATATCTAAGTAGTTAAACCAAGTCACAATAATAAATATGAAATATATAATTTCATATTTGTAAACATGAAAACCCAAAACCATGCATGTATATATATAACTATATATATACATAGAAACCAAATACGTGTGTGTATATGATATTGAGCTTAAGGTACTTAACACACATAATATAAAACCTAAACTAAGTTATCCAAGCTATGATCTTGATCTTCAATAAGCTCGACTTGGTACACTTGCGGATGAAGCTTGAACTTGATCTTTAACTTTGAATTGCAAAGCTTCACCTACTATTCCGCCAACCTCCATTGGATATAATCGTTGAAGCTCTATTCCATCCATCCTCCAACTCGTTGTTTGCCTAGAATAAATACGAAAACATAAACACTAGACAAACAACATTAGAAGTAAATTGTTTGTTAAACATCATCAAAATAAGAAGGCCAATAATTAGTTGTTAAGGTTAAGCTTTTGTTGTGAAGCTTAGGGATTGGTTGTTAAGATTATATATTGATTATTATCCTTAGGTATTGTATATGAAGGTTACAAGTTAGTTGTTAACCTTAGGGATTTAATGATGTATATTTATTTGTGTGTAGGTATGACTGCAGGATCTACATCTATCTATTTATAAAAGCTATTATTGAAGGTAGAAGTGTCCTGCACCTAACGCCCAAAGAGCGTAACACATGAGTCATACGAGCGAATCTAGCAATCTCTTTATTAATTAAAGGCAGGTGGAGGAAAAAAGATCTCGGTCAACTTGACGATGATGACATCGAAAGCTCTGTGTCATAGACTATTTTTGTTGAAAGTAGATACATTTTTTTTTGTAAATACTATAAATGTAAATATTTAATTGCTTATGACATGTAAGTAAGTTATATCATAAATGTAAATATTTATTTGTTTATGTAGGATAGTCCATAATTTATTGAAGGTTACGGAGAGGTTGTTAACCATAACAACTAAGCTCTAACATGTGAACTAAGTGATGACCATAATGACAAAACATTAACCATAACAACCAAGTCATAACCTTAACAACCAAGCTATAGCCTTAACAATCAAGCCATAACCTTAACAACAAATCCCTAACCTTAACAACCAAGCCCTAAGCTTAACAACTAATCCATAACCTTAACAACCAAGCTCTAAACTTAACACCCAATCTATAATCTTAACAATCCATAATCTTAACATTCCAAAAGGGTATCATCCAAAACATATTGTTAGATGCTAATACAAAACGTTAATAAGTAATACATTTGTTTAGCAACTAACAAGACATGTGTTCAGCGACCTGTTGTTTATTCATCTAGTACATGGTCTTCCACGTCTTTTTTTAGTAAGTGGAGGCTTTAACTGACGGTTTTCTGGTGGTACAACACGCTTCTCGTAATCTGAAATAGGAAAGATGATCGGTTCATAAGTTTCTCTGAATGCTTTAGCTATCATGAACCAATCACAATATTGATAAATGTCTCACCCCATCCAATTAATTACAGCACAAGCATGCTTGCAAGGAATGCGAGTGATATCCCAAGACATGCATGAACATGTATGATTCTTCAAATCTACACGGCAAGTTTTACTAGATTCAACCTCCACAATATCTTCCGTCGAGTGTTTAATATGAAAGTAGCTTCCATGATGCATATTATCACTCAACACTAACTCCGCTTCTGGACATAAGTATCCAGACCATTTTTCTGCCATAAGCCTTCTTTCATGCATGCGCTCCATGATTTGCTTTCGTATCGTCTCAACCAAAGGTAAGATTCGTAATATTCATGCCTTTCTTATCTAACTATTGAAGGACTCAGCAACGTTCGAAGTAACATGGCCATACCTGTAAATCACATGAAAACATAACAACTAAGAAGTAACCTTAACAACCAAACACTAACCTTAACGACGAAACCGTAAACTTAACAACAAAACTCTAACCTTAACAATGAAATGATATACTTAACAAGAAAACTCTAACCTTAACAACCAAAACCTGACATCAACAATAAATCTGTAGACCTAGCAATATAACAATAACCTTAACAACAAAACTGTACCCTTAATAATGAAAACCTAACATTAATAACAAATCTGTTGACTTACTGTAACCTTAACAACTAAAATGTAACCTTAATAATAAAGTTTAATTAATGTTATCATACCTTATACTAGGGAAATAAGCATTTGTCCATCTCTCCGGGGAGTATTCTATTGTAGTAACATAAGCCCTTTGATCGATCAATGTCAATTCTTGCATGTAATCATCCCATTTAGAAATTGTGTACTTGTAAGCCGTGATTTGTAATAAATCGCCCAAAATTTGAGCGATATTTTCCTTGTGACCCAAATCCTTCATCCTTTTTTTTTGAAATTCTCGACTAGATGCAGAACATAATTGAATGGAAAACATCTAGAAAGAATTCCTCAACTGCTACCATAATACCCTAGTCGGCATTAGAAATCATTACCAGTTGATGTGGAGGATTGTAAGGCTTTTCCCTATCATATAGTATCGTCCACACTCCTTGTAAGAACCATTTCCAATTATTCTCATTCTCCTTGTTGCATATGCAATAAGCCAGAGAAAATATTCCTTGGTTGCTGTCATATCCCGTGACACTAAGTAGTATACCTCTATAGCGATCTTTAAGAAATGTTCCATCCAAAAACAAGAGAGGCTTACACCCAGCAACGAACCCTTCAATACGGGCATTATAACTTATGAACAAATGCCTAAACCTTTCGTCATTAGCATTAATAGTAACATGACTTCCTAGATTAGTTGCTTGAACAATGGCTTCATACCTGCATAAATATAACAACAAAATAGTAACCTTAGCAGCCGATTCATAACCTTCACAACAAACTCATAAACGTAACAACTAACACATAACATTAACAACCAACATGTATACTTAACAACCAATCGATAACCTTAACAACCAACACATATACTTAACAATCAATCAATAACCTTAACAACCAAGCCATATACTTAACAACCTACACATAACCTTAGGGGCTGTTTGCTTGCCAAAATAAAGAAGGAAATCAAGGAATAGGAAACCTATTTTCTTAAAAAAATTGTTTTATGGTTGTTTGGTTGGCTAAAAAAAAGAAAGAAAACAAATAATAGGAGATAAGATGAGATGAGTTGTCACCATATTATTGGATGATGTGAGTATTTTTTTAAGAAAAGTTGTTTTGAGGTTGTTTGGTTGGTTAAAAAAGAAGGAAATCAAAGAATAGGAAACCTATTTCTTATAAATAGGTTCTTCTCTTGTGTTTGGTTCATTCTTAAAAATAGGAGATGAGATGAGTTGTCATTATATTATTGGATGATGTGACTCACACTTAAGGAAATCAATTTTCTTGTTTTTTTGGAGGAAATGAGTGGAGATGAAATGGAGATGAGATGAGATGAGTTGTCATAATATTATTGGATGATGTGGGTGATTTTTAAAGATGAGATGTGATGGAGATGAGATGAGTTGGATGATGTGACCTATTTCTTTTGTTTAGTTTATTTTATTGGATGATATGAGATGAGTTGTTGGGTGAAAATAATATTTTATTGGATGATGTGGATGAGTTGTTGGATGAAAATAATATTTTATTGGATGTTGTGGGTAAGTTTTAGGGATGGAAATGGTGGAAATTGTATTTTTGGAGATTTTCAAACTCCAATTTCCTATTCTTGGTTTTTTGGAAACCAACCAAACAGCCCCTTAATAACCAAAGCATAAGGTTAGCAACCAATACATAACATCAACAACTAAAACATAAGGTTAGCAACCAATACATAACCTTCACAACTAAAACATAAGGATGAAAGAATGTACAATTTTAGTGAACCATAAGCCTCATCATCGTCACCGAACAGTTCCTGTTGTGCTCTCTCTTTGCATTGCCACGCTTTACAATAGTTAATCTGGATGTCATACTATGAGAACAAGTCATTCTTGATATCAATTGGATGAAGATCTGGCCTAACCTTCAAAACAGATTATATTTGGCTCGCGATGAATTTTCTTGACTCCCTTGAGTTGCCAGCATTAGCTCCATGTTGACGGCAAATTATATTGCTTGGAAACTCTAGATTGAGGCCATCGTTTGAACGAATTTTGAAGTTCGTTGCTGAAACGACCTTTGTGTCACTTAGCTATGACTGTTGCTTGAGACTAATCTTGTTTGTCTTTTTGTGCAGTTGTATATCCCTCTATTTCAATTTCCTAACGTGGTAGTCTCGGAGCGGATAGTACTCAGATAGCTGTAACTTATCCTCATAACTCTACCCTTGAGAGTATTCCTTTGTTCGGAGAACGGGAGCAAGAAGAAGTTGATCTTCTTTCTGAACCTTCAATTTCCACATTTAGGCATATGATCATTGATGCTCCTCTAGAGTCCATTAATCGTGAACACATTGTGAAGCCTGTTCTCTTGTTTGGAGACTCTTCACAGGATCCTGACTTATTGGATATCGGGACTTATGAATGGCTTAGAACTGTGAATGGTCGAAATTTGTTCTTGCCTCGAATAGAGCATGACGTGTCTCTTACTGCTTTAAAGATTGTTTCAGCTTCAAAGAGAATGGACTGGGATTTAACCCTAACACAAGATAGGGTTACATGCGGCTACTTTTCCCGGAACGGTGCTAAGATAGATAGTGGTAGCCGTTACATCACCGGATTGCACCCGAGGCTCTTTCAAAAGGAGCTTCCTATTGGTGAGACTATTGAGGAGGCTAACACTTTTGGCCGTGCATTCTTTAGACGAACGGGTCAATTCTCTGCTAAAGACTTTAGGACCCCTGGCTGGTCTTATTAGAGTCCAACGTAATGGTGGCCTTATGTCACCGAATACATCTTGCAAAAGAATTAGGAAGACCTGCAAAGGTTTGGTCTTTATGCACCCATCAGGGCGACACAATTTGGGTTAGTCAATAACTCTCACCAATTCTTTGGTATATTGGAGTTATATAATCCTACAACTCATACTTTCTTTACTCCCGATAGAGAAATAGGAATTATTCTTCATAAGATGGAGGAAGTCTCTGGGTTTCCATATGGGAATTATCCATATGAGGAATACTTCCCAGGTCAACGGGAGTTAACTACTCTAGAAAAAGAACACTCCCAGGTGGTAGAGACTTTTTGGGAGGTAATGTGCCATTATCATATTTGCATGAATATGGAAAGACAACCCGATAAGAGGGGTGAAAAGCTCCTCAGTCATAACATCTGGGTGCGTTACCTCTTCAAGAATCTGGAGTACAGGAATGATCCAGTAGTGCCATTGGGTCCTTGTGATGCAAGTGAATTGTCCTGACGGCTACTTGCTTATCTGCCCATGCATCACATATCAGAATCGAATGAACAAGGTTACCCTATCGGTACCACATTTGAGAGTTATTTCTTTCAAGGTAGAGAGCCAATCCCTTCTAAGGCTTTACTGGTGGGATATCTTATGTTATGGCTTCAACAAGTCATTGTTGTTTCTGGAAGCTTCAACATGTTGCCCATGGAAGTGGTGTTCCATGCTGTATGTTTAGCGCACGTTCGTTTCTATTCCCTTCTTCCTGCCATAATTGCTCGCATTCATTATGGATTGCGGAGTTTATGTTATCAATTTTTTCGTGGCAACGAGAATCCCAAGGTAGGGTTGCCTTATACTTATTTCATAGCGTGGGTCGTCCTGTATTGCCCAACCCTTATGAGCACACCTTCCGCTCGTATAGAGGGTCAAGTTACTCCTTTCATTCAGAGATTGGAGAACTCGGATTGGGAGAAATACTATATGGCCTTGGTAAGGTGCGTTCTCCATGATCATAAGAAATGGGAATTCAACCGATGTTTTCCTCATTTTCCTGGAACCAGTATGGACAGTCCATAGTGGATGCATCAAACGGTCAGGGTTACACTACCTTATCACTTGGCTGCTTCATGTGGCTTATGACCATTCGTCCCGGGTATCATATTTTTTGTTTTAGCCCAGTGTGTGTGGTAGAGCCTTACTTGCCCTGTCGTTTCGCTTGCCAATTTGGCTACGCTCAGTTGTACGTCGGTAATTCCAACACTCAACTAAAATCTGAGGGTTGTAGCTTGATTATTGGAGCTAGAGCTTGGTATTAGACCATTGTCGGAGGTACAAGTACTCGTTTTTTGCTTCCGCAACAGAATCCCAAGCCTCGGACCACACTCGCTTATTGCAAGTAATATTGTATGGCAAACGTAGCGATCCCAAACTTCAATGTTAATTCTTCGGGACTGCGATATGTTCGGTGTTGGTATAAATTTAGAAATGCTTCTAGACAAAGCCATATACTAGGAATCAAGGAGTTCTTGTATGTCGAGGAAAGCGCTAAGGTCAAAGAATCTCGCCCCTTCAGTCCTCATGAAACTTAGGAGGAGATAGACGCGGCTCTGAATGAGGATGTGCCTCATAGATCTTCTCAGGTTGACGAATACGGGAGTCACATGCCTGCTGCTTCTGATATAGGAGATGCATTTAGAGATGGAGCAGATCTTGGTGGATTTGAGGATTTTACCCCTACTGACAAACCTTGCGAGCCTCCTCCACATGATTCTTCTAAGGGCTTTTCTCTGCCCATTGAATCTACTGTCGAAGGCTCTCATCAGCAATCCCAGGCTCTTGAAGAACCACGACTCGGCACAGGGATCACTGGTTTGCCAACATTGATTTGTCTTAATTTTGACTTATTTTTCTCTTATACTTCTTATTCTGGCGAACTACAGAAGTTGAGGCCCTGAGACAAGTTGGGGAAAAGTCTAAAGAATTTGGGCAAATGCGTAAGTCTAAGCGCGTCGCTAAGAGACCAAGGCGAAATATTTCTTCGCTCATGACCCCTTTGATAGAGTCACTCAGAGTTGAAACAGATTCGAAATTTGAGGATGAAATTCCTTTAGCCCGACTCCGTACTGGATTGCGCCCGACGCCAAGCACTAACGTTGAAGATGCTCCTGTTGATCTTGGTAAGATAAGCATATAGTCATTTACCTTTCTGGATTTTTAAGGTATTAACGACTTTGCTCGTTGTGTTTAGTTGTTTCCACAGACTCTACTGCCTCTACTGATGTAGGTATTGAGGCAGGGCCAGCTCCTGGTGACCCTACTGAAAGTAGGATGTCTCCGAGTTCAGTTATGGAAATATGCCAGGTTGATAATTCGACTATTAACCCTGATGAAGCTAAGGGAACAAAGCTTGCTCCGACCACCATGGTTAAAGCTGAAGCCACCGTGAACACAAGTGTTGTGTCTACCAGCTCCATTGTCACGACTAAAATTTGCGTCGCATCAGGTACCGTAGTCGCTGCCGCTCCTACCACTACTATAATGGTTGCTGCAACCATCGCCAATCCTACCGTATACACTACACCGCCAGTTTTCACAGAAACTATGCTTTCTTCTACCGCTCATCATGAAACAGTGTCTTCTAGTGGTACACATTCTTCTCCTGTCGTCTTAGCGAGAAATTTTGCCGTATCAAAAATATTGAAGAACTTCCTCAGTATTTTGAGAGAATCTCCCACTTAAGTCTTATATCGTGGAGGGGACTTCGCAGGAGTTAAAGAGGTGCTGGTACCTTTCTTGAACTTAATGAAGAATTTGACTTCTGACCTCATGGTGTTACTATATTGGTTGCACCTGACCAAGGTTGAAGATCTTTTCAATCTGTGGCATAATCGTCAATATCGATCTCTTTACCCTTTAGCTGAAGAACGAGCTATGCGAACCATACGACAAAGAGATGACTCTTTATTTGAACTTGACCGTCAATTGCTTGAGACCAAGCAACGAGTTAAGAATCTTAAAGAGATCGAAGAGAATTTATCCCGTGAGGGTAAAAAGATTGCAGATGCTGAACTTCAAAAACAATGTCAAGTCGATCATCTTCAAGTTCAACTTAAGACTCTTCAGACCAAACTAGTAGAATCTGAGGCAGAGTTGGCAGACATGATGGATATGAGGCAGGCATTGGCCTCTAAATAGGTACAACATCAACCCTTGCTCCAAGCAAAATTCGATCGAATAGAACAGTTAGAAAAAGTTGTTAATGATATGAGCGCATATTCCGATGAGGAACTACGTAGACGTGTCTTGGCTGACATTGAGGCAGAACATCAAGAATCCTTGGCCAAGCTTGCTGAAGAGATTCGTTAGACCATTAGATCTATTTAGCTCTATTTTTTTGTAATCAGACTTTTGTAGTCTTTTTTTATATATAAGTAGAACTTTTACTGTCTTTGTCCACTAGCTCTACTTTGCACCCCAACACATAGTCTGATATCGAAGTTCATGAACTTCGTTGCCTTGATATTTAAGACTTGAAGCACAAATCTTATTACTCTGGTACGAGGTTAGATTCGAACTCCACTTTGTATTTCAAATCTGACATAACGAGGTTCTAGCCTCGTTCAATTAAGCCTTAGCATTTGAGCCCAATTAGAGAGATGACCTTCGTTATTAGACGAAGTCCGAATCTATCTCAATCGAGTCTCAGCACTTGAGCCCAATTAGAGGAATGACCTTCGTCGAAGATGAGGTTCGAATCCAATTTTAATCAAGTCTCAACTCTTAAGTTCAATTAGAGGAACGACCTTTATTATAAGATGAGGTTCAAACTAATTTCAATCATGTCTCAGCACTTGAGCCCAATTAGAGGAACGACCTTTATCGAAGATGAGGTTTGAATCCAATTTCAATCAAGTCTCAACACTTAAGTCCAATTAGAGGAACGACCTTCATCGAAGATGAGATTCGAATCCAATTTTAATCAAGTGAATAACTTTCATCGAAGATGAGGTTCGAATTCAACTTAAATCAAGTGAATGACCTTCGTCGAAGACGAAGTTCGAATCTAATTTTGGCTGAATCTCAACATTCAAGCTCTACTTAAAATAGCGACCTTCGTCATTTTTTTAACTTGGGAACGAGAATGAATCTCGTTAAACGACGTAGCAACCTTCGACAGTTCCCAGACTGTTGATCCACATGGATCTGTCGCTTTGTTTCGTCAACATTAAGTCTTTGGTACTTAATGCGTTGTTTTGAGCCACATCCTCGTTAGCACTAATTACGAACGCAATTAATTGCGTCACTTTGTTCCCAGCACCCTTTGGTGGTTTGGTACTTAGGGATTCGTGTAACGAATCCCAGCCACTTGGTTGGCTCCTTCGCCTATAAATAGGCTATTACTTTTTAAGAAGATCCATCTTCCTCCTCTGTGCCTTATTTCAAAATGACTCAGAGGGGACTTTGCATTTTAAGGTTCCCACCTTCGCTTCCTACTAAATTCCAAGCTCTTCGGTCTTCGTGATTGTCACAGATGAGGTAGGAAAAATTGATGACGCTATCGCTTTAGGTAACGCTTCTGATCCGATCCTTGATCTCTTGGTCTTTGTAGTAGCTCGCTCGTTTGAGGATTTTTTTTTGACATGCCATGCGCCCCCAAGCATGCAGTCCCTTTTCTGGACTTCGGTCTATGTGGCAGCTTCGTAGACTCAGTGAAGTCCTTCTTTTTAGAGGAGTCAACAACAATGTTAGAGTTGCTTTCACGTTCCGCGAAGATGGGAGAAGTGCTGATCCTATGCTCAAATCTTGTGGTATTTCTATTAGTAGTCAGCTTACCCAAGTAAGTAGGCGTGTATTACAAGCACCAAAGTTAAAAGTTGGGTATGGGGAAGACTTCATGCCCAAGAACAGAAGATGGAACTTCAACAACAAGAACAACGATGTTGTTGCGGACGAAGCTCGTAGTGTAACTTCGAAGGTCGTTGAAAGAACTTGTAACTGAATCTCGTAGTGTAATATGAAGGTCATTGAAAGAACTTATAATTGAACTTTGTAGTGTAGTCTGAAGGTCACTAAAAGAACTTATAATTGAACTTCGTAGTGTAGTTTGAGTCTTTTAAATTCAATCTATGTACTTTGATTTTTTGTATTTTTAATTATATATGAATAAAATTTTATAGTTTTATCCACATATTATTCTCTTCTTCTTTGTGCAATTGAAGATTAACTTAGGATTTTAAGCAAATCATCAACTATCAACGGACTTGAGTTGTCTTTACTAACTACCGTTTGAATTGGACTAGCCATACTTTTCCCCTCAGTATGATGAGTTATCAAAGAGTTTCTCTTAAACTTTAATGCTAATATTTCTCTTTTATCCTTAGCCTCTTTTAGACTTCAGATCAAACGCAGATCAACAAAGTTCAAAATATGACTAAGTGTTAGGAACGAAGTTCAACACATAACAAACTCGTTGGGAAAACGAACATCATTTGTGGAAATGACGACGATGGGCTGACCAAGTCATTCAATGACTTAGAATAATAGCAATAAAGAAAACAAAAGCACATCACTTGGTAGGCTAATGTTAGAACACAAACGTCATTTTGGGTAAATAACGACGTTAGGAAGATCATACCGTTAAGTGACTTAGCAGTATGACGACGATGATGAAAATAAAGGCACATCACTTGGTGGGCCTATGTTGGAAAACAAACGTTATTTTAGGGTAAATGACGATGTTAAGAAGATTATGTCATTTAGTAATTTAGCAGTATGACGACGATGATAAAAACAAAGGCACATCACTTGGTAGGCTCGTGTTAGAAAACGAACGTCATTTGCAGAAATAACGATGTTAGGAAAATCACATCATTCAGTAACTTAAAAGTATGACGATGGTGATAGAAACGAAGGCACGTCGCTTGGTAGGCTAACGTTGAAAAACGAAAATCATTTGGAAAAATAGTGACGTTAGGAAAATCACATCATTCAGTGACTTAACAGTATAACGACGATGATGAAAATAAATTCACATCACTTGGTAGACCAATGTTAGAAAATGAATGTCATTTGGAGAAATGACAACATTAGAAAAATCACGTCATTCAGTGACTTAATAGTATAACGACGATGATAAAAACAAAGGCACATCACTTGGTAGGCCAATGTTGGAAAATAAACGTCATTTGGAGAAATGATAACGTTAGGAAAATCACGTCGTTCAGTGACTTAACAGTATAACGACGATGATAAAAACAAAGACACATTACTTGGTAGGCCAATGTTCGAAAATGAACGTCATTTGGAGAAATGACAATGTTAGGAAAATCATATCGTTCAGTGACTTAACAGTATAATGACGATGATGAAAATAAATGCATATCACTTGGTAGACCAATGTTAAAAAACGAACATCATTTGGAGAAATGACGATGTTAAGAAATTCAAAGCAGTAACACATCACATAGTAGGTTACTATCAGAGCTTTAATTTTGAACAAAAATATCAATGATAATTTTGTAGTCCCATTATCCTATTGAAGAGGATTAGTGAGAAAAATTTGGAAGAGATGAAGTAAGGAAACCATTATCTTTATTTTCTTCTTCTCTTGTTGTGAGGTATATTTGATCATGAGGCCTATGGATAATATTTTTTCAGAAATTTATCATTGATAGGCATCATGAGTTCGTCACCATCTTGAGTGACAAGACGATAGGCTCCATTTGAGTAGACAGTTTCTATCACAAATGATCCCTCCTATTTTAGCTCGAACTTTTCTTTCTTTTTGGAGTTTAAAATCATTGGTCGTCGGACGGCAAAGACCAAGTCACCTTCCTTGAATGTGCGGTATCTAACCTTTTTACCGAATGCTTTGGAAATCTGAGCTTGATAAAGTTCTATGTGTTGTTGGGCCAGTAGTCGCTTTTCGTCTAGTGCTTCTAGTTCTTCAAGACGTCGGCGATGACTTTCTTCCATTATCATGCTAGTTGCAAGTGCTATTCGTAGAGACAGAATTTGGATTTCTAGTGGTAATACGGCTTCACATCCATATGCTAAGGAATATGGTGTCGCTCCTGTTGGAGTGCGAACCATTGTGTGATAGGCCCACAAACTTTGACCCAGTTTCTCATTCCAGTGTTTTATTTGTCGAAATCATCTTAGTGAGAATTCTGACAATTGTCTTATTGAAAGCTTCTTCTTGCCCGTTAGCAGCAGAGTTATAAGCTTTTGAAGCCAAATTCTTGATCCTGAATTTATCACAGAATCAAGTGAAGGCTTGCTAATGAACTGATCCCTGTTGTCATGGACGATACGCCTCGGAATGTCGTATCTGTATGCAATGTGATGTTTTAAGAATTTAACAACATCACTCATTTTAACTTCTCTCAATAGGATTGCTTCTGCCCATTTAAAGAAGTAATCAGTTATCGCTAAAATAAAGCGATTTCCCTTGGAAGAGGGTGGGGTTATTGGGCCAACAATGTCCATACCCCATATTTCAAAAGGCTATAAAGTGACTGACGGGTGAAGATGCTCAGGCGATTGATGCATGTAGTTAGCATATATTTGGTAGGCGTGATATCGTTTGGCATAAGCGACGACGTCCTGTACCATGTTAGGCCAGTAATAACCCAATCTACATAGTCGATCCCATAATTTAGGGCCAGGCTGATGAGCTCCACAAATGCCATCATGAGCTTCTTTAAGAGCTTCTTTTGCTTCTCTATTTGACAAACAGCGAAGCAATAGTCTGTCATACGACATTCGGTATAAAATCTGGGATTAGGAATCGTAATGGAGTCTAGGTGCTCATCTATGAATAGATTCTCTTTCCTTGATGTCTTCAAGCAATAAGCCATATAATACATAATCAATGATCGAAAATCACCAATCTTTAGGTTCGAACATTGCAGGCTCATCTTCAATCACGTTGATCTGCAACGCATACTTTGACTTGAACAAATGTTTGCTCGTCACGGTGATTTGTTAAGTAGCTCCTTCAGGTAGAGCCAATGTGGCCGCAAGCGACGCTAATGTATCGATATAAGTGTAGGTTGTCTAAAAATCATAATAGATAGTTTATCCCCCATCAAATACCGATGATGGAAGTTACAATCTGACGACTTCCAGAAGGCTACAATTTAAAGACTTTCACGTAGATCGCTGAAGGTTACAATCTGACGACCTTCACGACAACCGATGAGAGCTCTAATCAACAGCCTTCACAATCAACATCGGGAGTTACAATCTGACAACTCTCATATTTTCAAGCAGCCAAGGTGAAGATCACTCAACAATGGTCTTTACAACGCTCTACAGAAGAGGTTACAAGCTAACCAACTTCTTCTAAAACGCGGAAGTCATCCCCGCGTTACAATTCTGGAAGTGTACCCGACCTCAGCATTTCCAAGCTACAACAAGACAAATGCGAATGACCTTCGCGTTCTTGAGGTTCAACTAACACCCGACCTCAGTGTTTCCAAGCTGCAGCAAGGCAAACGCGAGCGACCCTCGCGTTCTGGATGTTCAGCCAACACCCAACCTCGCGTCTCATTTCTAA
>BQKN01000558.1:18306-88555 GCA_022839385.1 Asparagus kiusianus
AGTCAATTTTCTTTTATCCTCTTTATTGCAATTTTTCCTACATACAATAAGTATTCTTGAGACGAGGTACATAGTCAATGTAGAAACCCTCAAAAGATTCGTCCAATGTGATTGCTGCTGTATGATAAGGGATGAGATCCTCATTTCTAACCTCATATTCTTCCTTCATCTGATTAATGACGAGTTGCGAGTCGCCATATGCTTCTAGGTGCTTTACCCCCAACTGTCTACCTATATCAAGGCCAACCAACAAAGCATTATATACGGCTACATTATTAGAGCATGGCTCTGTTAGAGAAACGCCCCGTAGTAGCACATGATTTTGTGGAGAGATAAAGACTACCCTCACTCTGGCAATAATTCGACCAGTAGGGCTTGCTCTTGCTGGACCATCAAAATATAGTTGTCATACATGCTCTTTAGAAACAACATTGGCTTCATAAGTCTCATGTGGTATGTCCTGATACAATTCCACATTCCCCATCAATGGATGGTTAGCCATAAGATCACAAATAGTTTGACCTTTCACTGCCTTTTGAGGTTTTAAATGAATATCATATTGGGAGAGCAACAATGCCCATTTAGCAAGTCGCCAGTTCAACGTGCTGGACTGTGTCATGAATACCCGAATAGGATTAATCTGGGAAATGACATGTATGGTTTGCCCAACTAAATAATATCGCATCTTCTGAACCGTGAAGACCAGTACCAAACATTCTTTCTTAATAAGAGGATTACGAGGTTTAGCACCCGATAAAGTCCTACCGAGATAGTAGACATCTTGCTCATGGCCATTTTCATCATCTTGTGCTAAGAGTCCTGCCAATGCATGATCTGTAGCCCGGATGTATATCAAGAAAGGTTTACCTAACTTCGGTGCAACTAATACAGGCGGATTAGAGAGATATTGCTTAATCTTCCCGAATGCTTTTTGGCAAGCTTCATCCTACACAAAGAATACCTCTTTCTTCATTATCCTTGAGAATGGTTGACATTTTCCTGATAGGTTAGAAATAAACCTGCGAATGTATGCTAATCTCCCTTGTAAACCTCGAAGCTCTTTGAGATTTCTAGGAGGTGGCAGCTCTCGGATGGCTTTGACTTTGTCCGGGTCAAGACGAATTCTGTTATCTGTGACCACGAACCCAAGGAATTTACTGCTAGCCATTCCTAAAAATGAGTTGGTCGGGTTCATCAGATTGTTATGGATCCAAGGCTGACCCAATAACAAATTGTAAGATGTCTCTGCATCAATGACGTAGCAAGTGGCGTCTGTCCTCAAGTCACCTATCTGGCATTTGAGTTTGATTTTGCCAAGAGGACAAGTATTGGAAGCATTAAAGCCATAGATAGTGGTTCCCGTCATTGATAAACGATGCAAAGGGACTCCAAAGTGATGAATGAGCCTCAACGGTATGATGCTCAAAGCAGAACCAGGGTCAACCTGAATTCTGTCTACCCGAATGGAGCCGATATACCCCATGAAGTACAATGGTCTATCATGTTTAGGGTTCCTCACATGCACGTCTTCTTGAGAAAAGGTGATGCGTGGCATTCTTCCTTGAAAGACCTAGCAACATTATGGGCAAGCTTCTTCCAACGTTGATCCGGCTGGGTTCGGTGGAAAGTGAGTGAGAAAAGCCTCATTATCTGCCAAAGCTTCACGAAGAGCTTCTCTTGTTGATTGAGATAAACGCAGAAGTTCAAACAACGTAATTCACATTGGGATGTTGGCTAACTAAGCCAACACATCAAACCGAAAAGGATCTTTCGAGCTCTCTGGTGCATCTTTCCTGAGTGCCTTACTGTAATGAAGTTCCTTCGCTTGTGTTTGCTCTGTTACTTCTTTCCCTGGTTTGGGTGGTGCAAGTGCTATTTCCGAGTACTTCTTCAAATACTCCTTTCCTCCACACGTTCTTGATATCTATGTAGGTTGTGCGGTGAACGTCGCCTGCTCGTTTTTAGAGCTACTAAGAGACGCAGTTTCAACCTCCTCCTCTAGGACGGCTGAACCCACATTACTTCACCTTCAGTGGTAGTATAGGGGACCATTCCATTCTTTTTCTTTTGGTGAGGGTTAATGTTTACAATCCTCGTCTCTGCTTGGGGAATTAGTTTCACGTCATCTTGAATTCGCACCTCAGCAAAGTCTCTGAACTGCAGCAAAACGATATTTGCAGATACCTTCTTTTGCTCGGCCTGAAGGGTCATTACACCTGCATCTAACAAAGCCTGGATCTTATCTTTCAAGATATAACAAGCTTTGGTTGGGTGGTGCACCATCTTGTGATACATGCAGTAGTTAGGATCGTCGGTCCTTGTCACTTCTTCAGTCCGCCGCACCTCTGGCAATTTGATCTTCTTCATTTTGATCAAAGATGTGAGGATGGAAACCACATGTTCATCTTTGAAATCATACTTCTTCTGAAAACGATTGTGGGAAGCATTTCCTTTCTTTTTTTGCATAAGATTTTGGGGATGATGCTATCTCAACAGCGAGAGTATCCTTCCCTTTTGATTGTTTCTGGGAATTATAGTTACCTTTATCCCCTCCCTTTTTAAGCTGGGATTTCTGAGGTTGTTCAGCATCTATCCTCTTGAGCATGTTTTCTACCTGCTCTCCTTACCAAATCAAATATTTCCATGAACAGGCTTCAACAGCGCCCATCTTAGACAAGATATTGATAGAAAGATTGTTGTGACACATCTTCATAAGAGTAGCTTTAGAAACTTGATCACGCGAATGCAACGATTGATTTCTAAATCTCTTGACAAAGTCACTGACATACTCTATCTTTTTCTGCTTCTCGGCCAATAGCGTGGCCATAGACACCTCAGTGTCATCGTCAAAGAATCGAGCTAGGCAAATCTTATCCAAACCTTTCCAACTTTTAATTGACCCAGGCTCGAGTCTACGAAACCACTCAAAAGTCACCTCCTTTAGGATGCTGATGAACAGTCTAGTCATAATGGGATCATTACCCACTATATGTCTAGTCTGCGCCTGGAAATAATAAATATGTTGGGTAGGAGACCCTTTGCATCAAATTGTATTATATTGAGTGGTTTGAACTTCGGGGGATATGGGATCGTATCCCATTCACTTGGATATGGCCTAGCCACTCCTAATTCTTTGAAGTTTCCTTGGAGCTTCAATGCGTCAAGTTGCTTCTGGAAATCGTCTAACTTCTGGTCCCGTACTTTCATACGAGGATTGGATTCAGCTTCAGATGATTCAGAATGGATCTTCACAACCTTCTCCTCATCATCGCCTTCATCACATCTAGGTTTCGATGGCTATGTTCTTCATCAGCAGGTGAAGGTTGCCTACGCTTAGATCCCGAAGCTTGGGAATGAACCTTCTTTTTCTTCTTTCCTTCTCCCCACGGAGTTTCTCTACCACTACTTCCAAGTGTCTGATAGATTCTTGTTGTTGGAGGATGGTTGATTATTGTTCTTCCATCTTCCTCTCCATGTCTTCCTCACTTTCAGCCATATGAGCACTTGCTTGTTCACTTTGGTCTATATTAGAAGGCTGAGAAGTGACAATAACTGAGTTTTTAGGTTCTTCCTCTGCCTCATCTGTGATACCCGTTAATCGTCGGTAATCAAACGGGACCACTACACTAGTACGCGTATGAGTGTGTTGATACGCCCCTGTCCTTCGATAAGCATTTCACCTAATCCTGGAGAGTATTCAGGATTAGAAAATTCAAAGGAATCAGCTAAGACTTTTCTCTTGTCCTTGCTAGCCATATTGATCGTCACTTCAATGTGGTGATTCTTAGATGTTTGTTTTTTAGGGTGAAAATGCCTTCTTCTTGATGACGAGATCATCGACGACTCAATCAACCGCTTGAAGACTGAGACTTATGTACTGACTCCCCACATGGACATTAGGAGAGTACTACAAAAATGAGCTTCTCACAACAACAGTGAGATTGCATGTGACTCATGCTGTGCTTGCGCGTGGGATAATCCCGAAGGTCACCAGCAGGTCAACCCCCAGCTAACTCCGTCATCTTGGCTTTACCCGAACAAGACCCTCTGAATTATAGAGATTGACGACCACGAGTAAGTTGACAAACTTCATCATTCATTTGACGAGGTTCGTTGATAGGACGAATTTGGCGAGTTCGTCTTCTCAGTCGGTTTTTAATTTGAAGTTCATTTTCATGATGAACCTCGGTATGAACCACTAGTTGAATTTGTTGAACCTCTTTTTGAGGGTGAGGTTCATTTTCTGAGCCTATTCGGGTACGAGGATGAGGTCAGTTATTTTGACGTTCCTTAGTCACTTGACCCTCGTCAGACTTAATGACATTGGGCTGGTCAGCTCTTGATCAATAGTGAAAACCGTCAAGCGAGACTAAGGCTCTAGCCCTATGGCGAGCTTGGTTCTGACGCTAACGTTGTCGAGCACGTTTTGATAGTGGACCAATAGGAACTTTTGCCTTAGCCGAAGATGGACAAGGTTCGTTATCAAAAGACATAGTTTGGCTAGTAGAAGCCAAAGTTCGGCTAGGTTGCTTGACAACCCATTTCCTAGCCTGACGGCTAGTTGCTGGAGCCTCCTCTTTGAAGGGCATGAACTTTTCCTTGAGGTTGACTCGAACTGAATCATCCGAAGCCACTTTGGCTGAAGTCTCATACGAGACTCGACGACACCTACGTGCCTTCGTAGGGCTAGACTTACCAGAGGAAAGGAACTCCTCATATTTGGACTGGTCAAATTCGATGACCAAAGTCTCGATGTCCGTTCCCATAGCAATCTTATCTGATTGCACTACCACCATCTCATCGGAAAGAATAGTTTCTCCTACTGTGATCGCCATCATCTGTAGGGTCAAAAAATTTGAAGTTGGATTGAATCTCTTGGTTTAAGAAAACTGGGTTTGATCACTTGGTACAAAATCCTTACAATCAATCGCACTCTCTCTCGATTATAGATGAAGAGAAGATTAGTTTAGCTCCTCTTTGTTTAACGTGGGTTCTTGGTCGCAAAATGATACTTTCCTTGATGCTTTAGTCGAGATTGCCTCCCGTTGATGATTAGAACAAGACTGCTAGAGTTTCTCACGTTTGTTAGCTGGTTAGAATTGAAGTTCGAACTCCGGATATGTACATAGAAACTCTAATCTCCGATGCTTCTTGAAGTCCAAGTCTAAATCTCCAACCCTTTTCTCCGTAGCCATCCATGGCTATTTATAGGGTTTAAGCACGTAACCGACATGCTAAGATCACGGGTGGAGGAGCGTAACTGCCACCTCTAATTCAATACACACCGTAACGTGCTCCTGAAGATTAGCCCACGTAGCTGACTGAGTCTTCGGAGCCATTACATCTAGATCTCATATGGGCGACGAACCTCATCTTTAATCGAAGCGGTGTTCATTATGTAAGACGAGACTCGATACATAGCGAGGTTCGTCTTACAAAGTATACTTTGTAGTAAATAGGCTTCTTCTGACGAATTTTATCTTCACTGACTTCGTCTGACGAATTTTATCTTCGCTAACGAACTTCATCTTCAATAGCTGGGTCCAACTGTGTAGTAAACCTGGTGACTTTCTCTTAAACAAACCTCATCTTCACTAACGAGCTTCAAGTTCGACGATGAGCTTTATTTTCACTGACGAACCTCATCTTTTGAAAATGAATGTCGAACCTCGTTTCCAATGACGAGCTTTACTGTTTGTTGTTGAGTTTTACTACTCGACGACCTGTGTTCTCAAGGTTGATCTTCACTGAATGATGAGCCTCATCTCTGATTAAGACGAGGTTCATTTTTCCTAACCATACTTCTTATATTTTAAAATTTGGTATTTTTGAATGCCTATAATTCTTTCATAGAGGAGTCTGGAATACTTTGGATAAGATAGGCCATGTCCTTAATTTCGTAGAAGGACCTGTGAACCTCTTCAATTCTTGAATTCTTTAGCTTTCAGTCTATTCAATATTTTGTCGAATAGATAAAGTTCTTTTAGCGCTGTGTTTATCGTCTGATCGTTGTTAAAGTCTTGAATTGAAGTTGGTGTGTGAGTTTCTGAACTTAGCTTGTGCCATTGAGTTGACTTTGAATTGGTCATCTTTGTCGGGAGTTTGTATCTAAATGTGATTGACCTTCCTAGAATTATCCTTTAACCTGGAATTTTTATTAACCTTATTTTGGCAAAGTCTTCAGCGCGCCGACTGGCATTGACCTCAATTTGCAACGCGTTGACCTGTGTTGACTTTCATTGGTGACGCGTTGATCGGTGTTAATATGGTTTAAGCTCTTAAGGCGTTGGAGCGTTACGGTTCCAAATGCTGGGGCTGCACGACCAACTATTAAAGCTGATTTATCTGCATGTATGGATCTTATCCTGAAGTTGTCAGATTCTTAAGTCACGAGACTAACTAATGGAGTTGGTGCATCAATGACTCTCACATTTATAGGATTTTTTATAAACCCTCGGCCATCAACGGGTTTAATGAGCCTTTACGGACTACCGTTTGAGTCGGGATAGCATGCAGATTGTTTAAGTCCGTTCCACATATAACATTGTGCTAAAAGAGTTAACTCTTTTAGTGCTATGATATTGAATACGTAGACTTCGTCTTTCTCATGAGAATAGACTACCCGGCAACGCGTGTTATACGCTGACTTATCCCTTCTTAGGATTTAGGATAAAAGTCCTTATACGTGTGAGGCACGGATTATAGTGTTATTAATAACAACCTGCCACAATATCGAATATGTGAGTTTTTGTCCCTTTTTATGGTCCAAGACTGGCCGAAAACGCTTGTTAGGTGCTGACTTATCCATACTTAGGCTTCAGGATAAACTTTCCCAGACTTGGATTCTGATTTTTTCTTCACTCGGTGAAATTAAGATTATACCGACAACGCGTGTTAGGTATTGACTTATCCCTACTTAGGACTCGGGATAAAATTCCTCGTACGTATGAAGCACATATTTTGCAGTTGAAAGATGAAGTCCACTCTTGGGGCAAAGACGAACCCGATGCTAGAGAGAAAGAATTTTATATTCTATCTCTTGGTCTTCTTTTAGGGTAAATACAAACCCGATGTGGGAGAGGAAGAGTTTTATATTCTATCTCCCTAAGCTGAAAAGGAAGAATTTTATATTCTACCTCTAGTTATAAAGAAAACTCAAAGTGGGATCTCCACTTCAAGAATCCGGGAAGGTGAACCTAAGAGTGGGATCTCCACTCTGAGAATCAAAAAGTGTCGGATAATCCTAACTGTTAGAAGGTTTGATTACCGAACTAAAGGTGAGTTTCTCGTCTATCAAGAGTGAATTGCGGTTCTAATCCTAACTGTAGGAAGGTTTGACCAAGTGGGAGTTCGAGGAGACCCTAACTGTAGGAAGGTTTGATCACTCAATTTGAAAGTGGACCTCTCGTTCATGGGAGGAATTGAGAGGGGGTTTTGGCTTTGGCCCTAACTGTAGGAAGGTTTGACCGAGTGGGAGGTTTGAGACGACCCTAACTGTAAGAAGATTTGATCGATCGATTTGAAAGTGTACCTCTTGTTAATGGAAGGAATTGAGAGGGGATTTTGGTTTTGGCCCTAACTGTAGGAAGGTTTGACCAAATAGGGTTTGAGACGATCCTAACTTTTATAGGTTTGATCGCTCAATTTAAAAGTGGACCTCTCGTTCATGGAAGGAATCGAGAGGAGATTTTGGTTGTAGTCCTAACTATGGGAAGGTTTGACCAAATAGGAGGTTTGAGATGACCCTAACTGTAAGAATGTTTGATTGCTCGATTTGAAAGTGGACCTCTTGTTCATGGAAGGAATCGAGAGGAGATTTTAGTTATGGTCCTAACTGTAAGAAGGTTTGACCAAGTGGGAGGTTTGAGATAACCCTAAATGTAAGAAGGTTTGATCGCTCGATTTAAAAGTGGACCTCTCGTTCATGGAAGGAATCGAGAGGAGATTTTGGTTATGGTCCTAACTGTAGGAAGGTTTGACCAGGTATACAGTGGGAGTGAGAGTACAAATCATATTAGGAGTGTTAACTTGTACCGATCACTCAGTGGGGGTTCTTGGTATCAAGTGATAAAGACTTAACACGAAAGGGGTTTGATAATTGTCGAGGATTGGTAGATTAAAATTCTAAGCATTATGTCTGGACTCTAATAATGGGAGTGTTGAGTGCACAGACACAGTGTGAGTTTGAATAGATTAAACCAGAAAGAATTTTAGTGGACCCATTGTTAATTAATTTGATCAGTGAGAGACTTTATGGTGGAAGATTGTAAATCATCAAACACCAGTGGGAGTTTTTTGTGAGGGAAGAATGATCCAACGAAGTGATCAAATCTCAGCAAAAGAGTGCTTGGAAGTTGGTGAAATTAATCCCCACAATGAGATGTGGTTGATCCTTGAAAACATTCAGAGTCCGAGCGGGAGTTTCTCATTTATCCCCATTTATAGTGACCGAGTTATCCTTAGGAATACCAGGTATGACGCTCTCCAGAAACTTCCTGTTACATGAGTTATCCAGCCCCCAGCTTTCCTTATGAAACTAGGTCTAATGAGGAATACTTTGTATTTAGCTGAATGGTCGGGTTATCCTTAAGAATATCACATACGATATTCTTCCAGGAACTTTCCGATAAAATTAGGAAATAGTTTAGACTCGTAGACCTGGTAGAGTATGTAGGGAGCAGTTTATCCTCATGCACCTGTTGAAGGATTGAGAAGCAGTTTATACTTGTATACTCTTCGGAGTCCTGATTCAGATTAATTTAGTGTTATGACGCCAGCTTCAACCAAGATTTGGATGTTATTCTTGAAGGCAAAACACGCCTTAGTGGGATGAAGGATCCTCCTGTAGTACGCATAGTAATTTAGATCCAAAGTATTATTAGCTTCCTCCTAATTTGTGATAGGTGACAGCTTGATCTTGTTGTTTTCGAGGAGGGATTCAAAAATGGCCGGAACATCTTCGTCCTTGAAGGAGTACTCTTTTTGGAGTCTCGGATCCGAAGTCTTTTGCTATCTTCGGGGTTGCTGCTGTGATGTCTGATTAACATTAACACCTGTTGTAGGTGTCTTACCCTTACCACAGGAGGTGAAGCTTGAATTCAGAGGGTTAGCCATTGGTTGGCTTCTCTCATCTTTCTTCCTTCTGAGAAAGCGTTCGACTTGCTCTTCATGCACCTTCAACTCTCTCCAAGTCTTAGACGTACTACTCCTATAACTTTCAAGATATCAATGGACAGGTTGTTATGATAGGTTTGGAGGATGAAGTCTTCTGTGACTGGATCTCGGTCATTCATCACCTTATTTCGAAAGCGCTTGACGAAGTCGTCGATCGTCTCGTCATCTTCCTGTTTCTCCTTAAAGAGCATCCTGATTGATACCTTGATGTCATCATCAAATAAATTATCGAGAAATAAGTTTTTCATTTCATCCCAGCTGTTGACGCTTCCAGGCTTTAGACGACAGTACCAATTGAAGGAAGCCCCATGAAGGGTGTCCATGAATGACCGGACCATCAAGGTTTTATTGCCAGAAATCATGCCTAAGTAGGACTTAAAGTAGATCAGATGTTGAGTAGCCGATTCCTTTCTGTCGAACGATGTGAAGTTGATCAGGTTAAACTTTACCGGGTATAGGATCGACTCTCACTCTCTCGGGTAAGGACACGGAATACCAATCTTCTTCACCTCTCGAACAGACATCAGAGCGTTGATTTTGCTCTCGGGGTCTTTCATCTTTCGTCCTTGTCTGTATCATGCTTTGGACGATTTCTGAGAGGAACAACGCAGCCACCCTCGACATTGTCATCTTCAGTGGGACCACCCTTAGTGTTGTCGTCTTCAGTAGGGCCACCCCCAGCATTTTAGTCAATGGAAGGGTTATCAGCATTAGGTGTTCGTCTATGTCTGAATCGCCACCTGCCCAGTAGGTATTGTTGTGATGACTAGATTCACCAATCTGATTAGACAAAGCCTAAATCTATTGGTCATGTATTTCTCTCATCTGCTCCATAGCTATTTCGATTTTAAATTTAAAATTCTCTCTCTGTTTGGCCAAAGCGTCTTTAAGGATTTTGGCCATTTGCTTAGTGTTGATCATAAATGCCTCGTGGGATTGTCCTAGACTGGATACTGTATTGTCAGAAGCGACTACAGAGTTAGCATCTGATGTTTCATCCTCCAAGGATAGTCCTCTATTCATCCTCTGATAGTTTCTTTGTCTAATGGTTCCTAATCGCAACCGGGTTAGACGATGCGATATGAAGGGGTCGGAACTAGAAGGTCGAGTCGACTTTCCCTTATCAGCCATATTAATTGTGACTTCTGGAAGTTCGTCACCTTGTACGGTCGATTGTTTCTTGCGTAAATGCTTTGGCTTGGACTTTAACGCTTCAGAAGAAAGCCTTTGGAATACCGAGACCCTCTGTGGAGCGGTCTTGGGGCAGTTACATACTAATAATACTGTCCTGATTAGTTTGGTGCATAGACAATGAAAGTATGTCTCCTGGGTATCTCTCTTTTGAGATCTGTTCGTACCCCCAGCCTGATAGTACAACTCATCGGTATAATGATCAGAACAATCTATCGCATGTTGGTACAACTTCTCAGGTATAACGTCGTTGTCTAACAAACATGTTTCCTTCTTAGGATTTGCTACCTTGTTGGTATTCTCAAGAGTCACTCATTTGGAACCACGCCTTCGTGAGCATGGGGTCTCAACGGGCTCTTGGATTTCGACATGCAGTCCGAGGTAGTCTATTATAGGAGTTTTCTCTTTATGAGAAGGCTCTAAATTGTTGCGAGTGCGTGTGCGATCCCCAACTCGATGAGTTTCTCAGGGTTCATTTTACTGGTCCTAAGTGTTCTTCGATCGGAACTTTGCCTCAATTCTCATACAAAGGACCCAGGTGATCTGTCATCCTCATCTTGAATCGGGACAAGTCCACGCTGTAGTGGGGCTCTACCGAAGGTGCGTGATTCATCAAGATAGGAACAGGGGTTTTCGGAGACTTAAAAAAGACCGTGGGAGGTGAACCAGGCGTAAGGCAGACTGTGCTGGCTCGGATTTGGCGCGAGCCACCATTTGGTGGCTCGACCTTGGTCGAGCCAGTGTTTGGTGGCTCGGCTCTGGCCTAGCCAGCAGAGTGTCTTCCGATAGTTTTGGGCGCCATTTGAGTTATTTTCGACGCCGTTTTGGACTTTAGCCTCCAGACTTGGCGTAGTTTTGGTGATTTCTTGGTCACCTCTTGCTTCTGCAACTCTCAGGCCTTCTGCACAAGAATCCGCACATGCGTAAGGAGCACGCGATGCTTTTGGATGTGCTCCTCAAGAGTTGAACGTGTCCTTTTGACTTGGATCCATTCATTCATTGCTGGTTTAGAGGAGGGGCCATTTGCTTGCTGTTGAGACGCTCGACGCTCCTTGATTTTTAAATCTGCTTCGTAACGGATCCCGTCTATAGACTCCAAATCCTTGGCAAATTAGCACATGAGGTGTTAGCACTGTCTTTGGTGGGCTCTCTTAGATAAAGTGGACGTGCCTCCAGTGACCATCTTCTTGATGAGGAGGAGTCCAGATCTACAGATCCGACCACGTTGGAGGCTGGAGGGGCATTGCAAGGTGAGATTGTAGCAGTAACAGGGGCCTTGTTCTTCCTGCACTTGCAAGAGGCGGAGGATCAGGAGGAAGAGAATGATAAATACTCCTTGAATTTTTATTGGTCGAACTCATACTCGACCTCTTCGTCAACTGGGATCCGGATCCGTGGTTGCGACACGACTGCTTCGACAGAGAAGCTGTTGGATCCCACTATGGTCGCCAGTTTTGTTTGTGGTGAAAGTTGATTTTCTCATTATCAAACTCATTACAATTTCTTTCATTACAATAAGTCAAAAATGTAAAGTAAAAGTTGATCTTTTTATAAGATCTCTTTACACAATAAAATAAAGATTACAGCTTTCTCTTAAAACAAACACAGAGAACGTTTATCACCCGCTGTTTATGTGGGATCTTTACCTGTGCCGGGGACATATTAGTCCGTGGACCACCACGGATCTAATCTGGTTGACAAGAGTTAATTGATGCTCTTGATTCACGAAGAAAACAATTGCAGAAGCGATAATCACAGCCAAGCGAGATTGTGGCTCTTCTCAAGATCAAAACTAAGTTTAATCTGAAGGAAAAAAGGGAAAAAGAGTCTCAGATCTTTCGAAAGATTCCTCTTTATGATGAAGTGCACCAAGATCTGCCAACTCGCCTCTGAATTTCATGGTCTACTATTCAAATTGATAGCACTTCGCCCTCTAATTTCAGATCCTCTCAAATGAAGACCATGAGCTTCTATTTATTGGCTTTTGTCGCCGTGTTTTCTAATAAGAATGAGAGATTTGGCCTTATCCTCAGTTGACAACAGCCTAACCTTGTGTAGAGATGATATCAAGTCAGTTTGGGAAACCTCTGGAACGAATAAATCCCATAAAAACCGCTTAAAATCGTTAAAAACACGTTTATGGCTCAGGACTGCGTGAGCCACCATTTGGTGGCTCGGCATGGTGTGAGCCACTAGAAGGTGGCTCAGCCATTGGCCGAGCCACTGTCTTTGGTCGAGTTGTTTTGGTGCGACTCGGCCACCAGGGGCTGTTCCGGTTTTCTGGATTTTGACTTGTTGCATCGTTACACACGTTTTGTCGTTCGTTGACTTATACACTTCACCGATTCGTTTCATGCGCTTGTCAGTGTCAGATAATCCTCTTTTACTCAGATAATGGAATTCCGTCTTGAGCTGTGTTTAGGGACCTATAAGAAATTTTTAACGCCTATAGTCATTGAAGATGAAGTTTACCCAGAGACGAACTTCATCTGTAGGCACTTAAAAAATTGCCAATAGGTAGATGAGGGTTGCAACTCATTATAACGGACCTTGTTAGCCAAGACAAACATCAAAGTTCAGTTGAAATTCAGATTTGAACTTATAGAAAGGCGAGACTCGACAAGACCATGAGGCTCAAGCTCGACAAGGAAACGAAGTTGGCTGACACCACCTTTCGGGTCGACATGAAGAAACGTCAAATCGTCTGGTCGACTGGGTCTAGTGGACTCTCGACGAGTAATCTTCGATAGGAGGGGTCGATTAACACCACCTTTCAAGTCAGCATAGGGGGTCGTCTCGTCCAATCGGTCGAGATGTCTACTTATGTCAGACTTAGAACCGATTAACACCGCCTTTCGAGTCGGCACAGGGGGTTGTCTCGTCCGATCGGTCGAGATGTCTACTTATCTCAGACTTCGAATCAATCATCACCGCATTTCGAGTCAACATAGATGAGGTCTCATCCCGAACTTTGAGTGGATTATCACCGCCTTTCGAGTCTATATGGAGGAGGTCTTGTCCCGGACTTCAAGCCGATTATCACTGCCTTTCGAGTCGATACAGGGGGTCGTCTCATCTCGGACTTCGAATCAATCATCACCATCTTTTGAGTCGACACAGGAGGTTGTCTCTTCTCGAACTTCGAGTAGATGATCACCGCCTTTCGAGTTGACATAGGGGGTTATCTCGTCTCAGACTTTGAATCAATCATCATCGCCTTTCAAGCCGGCACAGGGACGTCATAGCAGCGAAGCTCGATGTCAAAGTCAAAGCTCGCCAACACAGTGAGGTTCGATATCAAAGACAAGGTTCACCAACACAGTGAGGTTCAACATCAAATACGAGGTTCACCAATACAATGAAGCTCATCACTCACTTCAAATTAGGCTGCAACGGTCCCGAATACCATGACAACCACGTGGACTAACTGGTAGGCGTCGGTTACACCCACAACTGCATCAGTTATGCCCATGTTCCCATAACTTCAGTACGTTAGTTACATGCTAAACTCTTATAATAACCTCGAGTAGATATTAGGGAGGGGGGGGACTGGGACTTTTAGGAATTTTCGGAGATCAAACTACGTGCACAAGAGCATTCATATATCTACAACACCAATCCAAGCTCTTTAGCAATTTTTTTCTGATCATCAAAGGGAAGCAATCTCAGCACGAGCATCGAGGGAAGCATCCTTTTGCCACCAAGAACCCACATTAAATTAAAGAGAAGTCGAATCAAAACTTCTCTTCATCTGTAATTGAGAGAGAGCGATTGTAATAGATTCGTACCGAGCGATCGAATCTTAATTCTTCAAATTAAAGAAACCAATCAAACTTTTTCAACCCTACAGAAGATGGCGACCATAGTGGGAGAAGTCATTCTTTCCGATGAATTGGTGGTGCGATCAGATAAGATTATAGTAGGAATCAAGATTGAAACTCTAGTCATAGAGTTTGATCAGACGAAGTATAAGGAGTTTCTCTCCTTTGGTAAGTCCAGTCTAACGAAGGCACGAAAGTGTCGTCAAGTCTCTTATGAGACTTCAGTCCATGTGGCTTCTGATGATTCAAGTCGAGTTAGCCTCGAGCAAAAGTCCTTGCCTCTTAAAAATGAGGCTCCAGCAACTAGCCATTCGGCTAAGAAATGGGTTGTCAAGCAACCTAGCCGAACTTCGACTTCTACTAACCAACATGTCCAAACTCTAGCTGCTGTTGACGAACCTCACTTAGCTTTGGCTAAGGTAGTAGCTTCTCTTGGTCCACTTTCGATACATGCACGACAACATCAATGTAAGAATCAGGCTCGCTACAAGGCTCGAGCCTTGGTCTCGTTGGACAGTTTCCACTATCAGCTATGGGACAATATGTCTAAGGCTCATAAGCCTGCTGAAGGTCATTCAGCTGAAGTGCGTCAAAATGACGAACTTCATTCCTGCATCCAATGGTACTCAAATGACGAACCTCATCTTCAACATGAGGCTCGTTTGAAACAACCATTGCAAGCTTGCCCTGTTATTCGAGCTGGCCAGATTCAAGCTCGTAGAAATAACAAGCCTCACTCATGCATTCAAATATGCCTAACTGATGAACCTTGTCTTCAACATGAGGCTCGTACAAAACAACCAGAGCAAACTTGTCTTGTTGCTCAAAATAGCAAGACTCGGACTCGACGAAGTGATGAACCTCATTGAAAAGATGAATCTCATCTTCAACTTTAGACTTCTATTATCACAGAGAAATGTTCGAGGATCCAAGATGAAGTTCGGCACAAACGACAAAGCTATCCATGGAACCAAGTTTGTCTAGTCGACGAACCTCACATCAAACACGTGGTTCACCAAACCGCTCGAGCTATTCGATCTCTAGTGCTTAAAGATTCTTGCTCATGCACTCCCAAATTGCCAGAGCTAACTAGGGGTGGTCCTAGTACTGATCTCCGTGACTATCTTATCTGTAAACATAATATGAGCCAAATGCAGTGTTATTATAACTGTGAGAGGCTCATCTCCAGATTCCTTTCTCGATGCTAATGTGGATGGCTGGTACCTAAAACTTTAGTCTTTGAGTGATTGTCTAAACCTTTGATAGTTCCATCGCCTAGAAGAAGACGCTTTCATCCTAGAAAGCATGAACATGTGAAGGGGACGATTAACATGGCTAGCAAAGGCAAGGGTAAAACCCTAGCTTATTCTTTTGAGTCCTCCGATCCTGAATACTCTCCAGGACTGAGTGAAATGCTTATTGAGGGTCAAGGTGTCTATCGGCATACTCGTACTCGTACTGGTGTGGTGATTCCATTAGATTATCGACGATTAGTGGGCATTACAGACGAGGCTAATGAAGAGCCTAAAAACTCAACCGTCGTAACCTCTCAGCCTTCTAGTACCGATCAAAGTGAACAGGTGTGTGCTCACATGGTCGAAAATGATGAAGACATGTCAAGGAGGTTGGAAGAGTAGCAATCAACTATCCTCCAATAATAAGAGTCTATCAGACACTTAGAAGAAATGGTGGACAAACTCCTCAAGGAGGAGGAGAAGAAGAAGAAATCTATCACTAAAGCCTCAGGATCAAGGCACCGGTGACCTTCACCCAGTGCTCGGGAATCTAGCTGTCGAAACCAAGATGGCAATAATGAAGAGGATGAGGATGAAGAAATTTTCAAAATTCATTCTGAATCATCTGAAGCTGAGTCCAACCCTCACAAGAAAGAGCGAGACCAGATGTTGAACAACTTTCAGAAGCAGCTTGATGCTTTGAAGCTTCAGAGAAACTTCAGAGAAACTTCAGAGAACTGGGGGTGGTTAGACTGTACCCTGCTGAATGAGACGACGTCCCCTATCCTCCAAAGTTCAAGCCACTCAACCTACTATAATTCAATATCAAGGATTCTCCTACCCAGCATGTTTATTACTTCCAAGCACAAACTGGACACATAATGGGGAATGATCCCATTATGATTCGAGTATTCATTAGCACCCTCAAATGAGTCACTTTTGAATGGTTCTGCAAGCTGGAACTAGGCTCCATCAAATCTTAGGCTGATATGGAAATGCTCTTCATGGCTAGATTCTTTGATGATGACACATAAGTATCCATGACTACCCTGCTAGCTGAAAAGCAGAAGAAGAAAGAGTCTGTCAGCAACTTTGTTAAGAGATTTAGAAATCGGTCACTGTATTGCCGTGATCAAATCTCTGAAAATACATTGATCGAGATATGTCACAGCAATCTCTCAATCCATATTTTGTCTAAGATTAAAGCAGTGGAGACCCAGACTTGGAAAGAACTTGTTCTCTAAGGTGAACAGGACGAAAACATGCTCAAAAGGCTAGATGTCGATGAGCCACATGAATCCCAAAGAAGGGGTAACTTGAGTGACTTCACCCCTCAGAAACAATCAAAGGGGAAGGAGATTTTGGTAGTGGAAACCATTTCCTCCCCTAAATCTTCTTCGAAGCAGAAGAGCAATTATTCGGATAATCGCTTTTAGTAGAAGTACGACTTCAAATATAAGCAAGTTGTACCGATCCTCAAGTCCTTGATCAAGGCAAAGAAGATCAAGCTCAAAGAATCAATGCGACCTGAGGAGATGTCGAGAACGGATGATCCTAACTATTGTGTGTACCACAGGATAGTTCATCATCCTACCTCTAAATGCTACATTCTGAAAGATAAGATCTAAGTTTTATTGGATGTAGGTGTCTTTACCTTTCAATCTTGATTATTGCTGGAGTGGGGGTAGTTTCGGTTTCTCTGTAAAACCATGTACTGCCTCGATTCTTCTCTCTGACGGAGCCATGGTGACTCAAAACTTGTCATCAATCCACTCCACAATACTATCAAGTTAATAATTACCTCTGATAATTAGTTTTCTCCAAATTCCCTCGTCAATCCTTTTCAATAGGACGACGAGATTACAAAATACTATCAAGTTAATGATTATCTCTGATAGTCACCTCCCTCCAAATTCTCCCACCAATCCTCTTCAATAGGATGGTAGGATCACAAATACTATCAAGTTATTGATTACCTCTAAAAGTTAGTTTCCCCCAAACTTCTCTCGCCAATCCTCTTCAATAGGATAGTGTGACCACAAAATACGATCACGTTAATGATTACCTGTGATAGTCAACTCTTACCCCACTTAAAAATAATTTGTTAAGTAGTGTTCTACCATACGATGAACACCTACTTATCACTCGATCAAGATAGTGACCTACCATGCGATGTGTCACTATTCCAATCATATATACTCCTATGTTACTGAATGACTTGATTATCTCTTTATCGTCATTCCTATCGATGACGTTGTTTCCAAATAGTGGCCTACCATGTGATGTGTCTTTATTTCAATCACAGTCATTATACTCCAATGTCACTGAATGACTTGATTTTTCTTACCAAGTAGTATACTACCATACGATGAACACCTACTTGTCATTCGATCAGGATAGTGATCTACCATATGATGATTCACTATCTGATCTTTGCTAAATATTCTATCTCCTTAGAATTATCAAAAATAGTGGCCTACCATGTGATGTGCCGCTATTATAATCACAGTTGTTATATGTTCGTGTTACTGAACGACTTGATTACCTCCGCACCGTCATTCCTGCAAATGACGTTGTTCGTTGATAGTGGCCTACCAAGCGATGAGCCTTTATATTTCCCCTTGTTTCTAAATAGTGACCTACCATGCAATGAGTAACCATTCATCAATAATATCACATCATCCCAGCGGGCCTATCATGTGATGGGCCTCGCTTTCAAAATACTAGGTTGAGTTGTTATACTAAACAACACAACCAAACTCTAACACTTAATCCAACGCCTTGAACAGCTAAGGATAGAGAAGAAAACTTAGCATTAAGTCTAAGAGAAGCTTCTCGATAACTTACCATGCTAAGGGAAAAACCATGACTAGTCCAACTTAATGGTAGTTGGTAAAAATAAGTCAAGTCCGTTGGTAGCTGAGGGTTTGCTAAAAATCCTAAGTCCTGATTATTGATTATGCAAACAAAAGAAAAATATAAATAATTGATGGATAAAGTTGTGATTTTATTCATGAGATAATCAAGACAGAGACAAGAGTTGGGCTACATAATCTAAGCTTAGAAGAATTGAACGGCATTATGGAGTTCTTTTGCAAGTTCGTCCAATGACATCTTATGCTCCGCTTCAGTCTCTTCCAACACTTTCTTATGAAACTTATCATCGGAAGACATCATCATGTTTTTCATGACAATTCATCAAGCTCGGCCTGTAGTGACGTCTGCTATTCCTCCTGCTCAGCCACAAGTGTTTGTTGCACCTCTATAGCCGCCTTCAAACCATTTTTTGCTGCTGTCAGCTTGGCTTGTATCTTAGCAAGAGCAGCCTTGTAAGACTTAATCAGGTCCTATAAAAAGAAGCGTAATGATGAAAACGCTCAGTATTTAATGCTGATGGATGTGATTATCAGTCCCACTTGGGTCTGACGAAACTCGCCCATAAATGACAAACTCATCTGGAACCACGAGGTTCACCCCGAAGCATCAAAGCTCGCCAAGAGGCCGAGCTCACTAAGAGGCCAAGCTTATTATGCAAACCAAGCTCACCATAACCAAGAGAGTTCAAAGTATTCCAGAATCATGTAACCCAATTTGGGTCTGAAAACTTTAAATGGGGTCTTGTTGGTACTAAAATGCCAAGAAACGAAGGAGGGTCGAACCTCACTACAGGCACGATGAGGGTCATCACAATGGCGAACCTCAGCCTTAATTCATGAAGTTTGTCTCAGCTAAATAGGACAAACATCACCACACCCCTCAGAAGACAAACTTCATCATTGAAGACGAAGTTCAACTAGAGACGAACTTCATCTGTAGGCACTAAAAAAATTGCCAATAGGCAGACGAGGGTTGCAACTCATTATAATGGACCTCGTTAGCCAAGATGAACATCAAAGTTTAGTTGAAATTCAAATTTGAACTCATAGAAAGGTGAGACTCGACAAGACCACGAGGCTCTGGCTCGACAAGGAAATGAAGCTGGCTGACACCACCTTTCGGGTCGACATGAAGAAACATCGAATCGTCTGGTCGAGTGGGTCGAGTAGACTCTTGATGAGTCGTCTTCGATAGGAGGGGCTGATTAATACCGCCTTTTGAGTCGGCATAGGGGGTCGTCTCGTCCGATCAATTGATATGTCTACTTATATCAGACTTCGAGCCAAATAACACCACCTTTCGAGTCAGCACATGGGGTTATCTCGTCCAATCAGTCAAGATGTCTACTTATCTCAGACTTCGAATCAATCATCACCGCCTTTCGAGTCGACATGGAGGAGGTCCCGTCCCGGACTTCAAGTCAATCATCACCGCCTTTCGAGTCGACATGGAGGAGGTCTCGTCCTGAACTTCGAGCCGATTATCACCGCCTTTCGAGTCGACACAGGGGGTCATCTCGTCTCGGACTTTGAATCAATCATCACCACCTTTCGAGTTGATACAAGAGGTCATCTCATCTCAGACTTCGAGCCGATGATTACCGCCTTTCGAGTTAACACAGGGGGTTATCTCATCTCGGACTTTGAATCAATCATCACCACCTTTCGAGCCGGCATGGGGATGTCACAACAACGAAGCTCGAATCAAAGTCAAAGCTTGCCAACACAACAAGGTTCGATATCAAAGATGAGGTTCACTAACACAGCAAGGTTCAACATCAAAGACGAGGTTCACCAATACAATAAAGCTCATCACTCACTTCAAATTGGGTTGTAACGGTCCCGAAGACCATGGCAACCACGTAGGCTAAGTGGTAGGCGTCAGTTATGCCCACAACCACATCAGTTATGCCCATGTTCCCATAACTTCAGCACGTCAGTTACGTGCTAAACTCTTATAATAGCCTCGAGCAGCTATTAGGGAGGGGGGAACTAGGACTTTTAGGAATTTTTGGAGATCAAACTATGCGCACAAGAGCATTCAAAGATCTACAGCACCAATCCAAGCTTTTCAGTAATTTTGTTTTGATTGTTAACGGGAAGCAATCTTAGCAGGAGCATCGAGGAAAGCGTCCTTTTGCCACCAAGAATCCACATTAAATTAAAGAGAAGTCGAATCAAAACTTCTCTTCCTCTGTAATTAAGAGAGAGCGATTGTAATAGATTCGTACCGGTGATCGAATCTTAATTCTTCAAATCAAATAAATCAATCAAACTTTTTCAACCCTACACCCGCTACGGCTAACGCTGTGTCGACCAGGTACAATAGTTCAAACTACTCCTCGTCTAACAAGGTGTAATCTTCACACCCCGCTCCAAAACAATAGTCGTCTCAGTTGTAAGCCACGTCTCGCCAACAGAGGTCGTATCTCAGCACGTGTCAAGGATGCCGATAACAAGGCCACACCGTCGTTTAGTATCCTCTCTTTTAGCTAGTACCTACCTCCTCGCAAGGCGTCCTTCGCACCTCGCGCACTGGATCTCAATGCCAACCAAAGGCACATGTTGCAACAGCATTAGATGCCGAAACCCCAACATGGCTTCTCGACAGTAGGGCATCCTACCATGTCACAACCGATCTCAGCAACCTCTCCCTTCATGCTCCATATGATGGGTCTGATGACATTATTATCGATGATGGTACTGGTTACACATTTTCAAATTTGGCTCCTCTTCTCTTAAAGCATCCTCCCATACATTTAAATTACATGATATTTTATTTGTTCCTAATATGAAAAGAAATCTTATTTCCATATCTAAATTTTGTAAATCAAATAATACGTCTATTGAGTTCTTATCATCTTCCTTTCGTGTGAAGGATCTACTATCAAGGGCAACACTACTAGAAGGACAACCTAAAGATAGTGTGTATGAATGACCAACCTCGCAACTCGCACCTCGTCCTTCGGCCCACTTCAATGTCAAAGTGTCTTCTAGTGACTAGCATCATTGCCTTGGTCATCCATCTGAGTCAATCCAACGTCATATCATCTCTAAATTCGGCCTAGCTTTAGATTCATTTAATTCAAAGCAATCTCATTGTAATGACTGTCTTTGCAATAAAAGTCATAAAATACCTTTCTCCCAATCATCAATTGTGTCTACTTCTCCTCTGTAAACTATTTATTCTGATGTGTGGACTTCGCCTATTTATTTTGTCGATGGTTATAAATACTATGTCATTTTTGCAGATCACTTCACTCACTACATATGGCTTTACCCTCTAAAACCTAAATCTGATGTCGCCACTATTTTTCCTCGTTTCAAAGCCCTTGTTGAAAATTACTTCAAAAAGAAAATAGTAACCTTCTACTCAGATAATGGGGGGAGAGAATACATGGGTCTCGCCAAATCCACTGGATTGGCGACATATCTATCCACAAATGGCATCTCGCATCTCACCTCATCACCTCACACTCCAGAACATAATGGTTTTTTAGAACGAAGACACCGTCATATTGTTAAAATAGGTATTTTCCTTCTCTCTAAAGCTATCTTACCACTCTCCTTCTATGCCTTCTCCATTGCACTCTACCTCATAAATTGCCTCCCTACACCCACTCTTCATATGACATCTCCCTTTCATAAACTCTTTAAGTCGCCACTAAACTACTCCAAACTTCGAGCTTTTGGCTACCTGTGTTATCCTTGGCTTTGTCTATACTCGCCTCACAAACTTTCTAGTTGCTCCACGCCTTATATCTTCCTTGGCTACTTCCTTACACAGAGTGCTTATATATGTTTTAATCCACAAACTCAAAAGACTTTCATCTCGCGTCATGTTCGCTTTGTTGAGTCTGAATTTTCCATGTCTAAACTCAATCCGCATCTTGCTCACCCCGTTGAGTCGACATACGACACCTAGATCTCATATTATATCATTCTCCCAGCTTCATACACATCATCCGAAGCTTGTTCCAGCGACTCCCAGCCCGTCGACTCCAACACAAAAACGGATATGGTAGAATACCAAACATTGCCTCTCACCCTCCCTCTCCCTCTTCCCAACCCACCTCCTACCTCACCTACCCCCACAAATACCTTGCCTCCACAACTACCCATCCCAATACCTGAACCAGCACCCAACAACTTGCCAGCCATTCCCCTAGCCATACCCCCACATGTCCAAGTCTCAAACAACCCATTACCACCACCTTCGACCCGTACCTCACCTATCATCACCCGTTCCTGAAACAACATTCACAAACCTATCAATAAACTTAGCCTCCCTGCTCAACTCACCACAGATATTGAACCCATATATGTAACTCAGGCTATCAAAGATAGCAGATGGCGACATGCGATGTCTGAGGGGTTTTATGCCTTGGTTTGTAATGGCACCTGGAAATTGGTACCTCCCAATGGTGTGAAAAATATTATAGGATGTAAATGGATTTTTCGACTTAAGCGCTTACCTGATGGCTCTATAGATAGGTACAAAGCTCGCTTAGTGGCAAAGGGGTTTCACCAAAAACTAGGAGTGGACTATCATGAGACGTTTAGTCCGGTTGTAAAGCCAACCACAGTTCATCTCGTCCTCTCGCTTGTCGTCAGCCGAGGTTACGATCTTTGTCAACTCGATGTCAACAATGCCTTTCTACAAGGCACCCTCACTGAAGATGTCTTCATGGCTCAACCTTAAGGTTTTGTTGATGCCAACAACCCACATCACGTCTGCAGATTGCGGAAGGTGATCTATGGTCTCAAACAAGCCCCTCGAGCATGGTATAATGAGCTTCGACAGTTCCTTCTTGCATCTCGCTTCTCGAACTCAGTTACCGACACCTCTTTGTTCATTCTTAATGACAATGTCATAACAATCATGTTACTTGTCTACGTTGACGACATCATCATCACAGGTAACAATGCAGCATCAGTTCAGGACTTCATCTCGGTGCTCGCACGTTGCTTCTCGCTCAAAGACCTTGGACCACTTGAATATTTCCTTAGAGTTGAAGTTGTTTCTCACCCTCAAGGTTTTCTCCTCTCATAGCGAAGATACATTGCTGACTTGCTGGCTCAAACAAAGATGATCGATGCTTGTACTATCGTAACTCCACTTACCACCTCGCTCATCCTTACACTTTAGTCGGGTACAACCCTTACTGACTCAACCGAGTTCCGAGCTATAATTGGGAGTCTTTAGTATCTCTCCCTCACTCGTCCGGATATTGCATATGCAGTTAATAAACTTTCACAATACATACATCGTCCGACTATAGACCATTGGAACGCCACCAAACAACTTCTCAGATATCTGTGTGGCACCATTGCTTATGGCATAATGTTACATCGTTAATCACCTCTCACTCTCCACGCCTACTCAGATGTCGACTGGTAGGTAACAAAGATGACTTCACATCCACCAGTGCCTACATTGTGTATCTTGGCTGAAACCCGATATCCTGGAGTTCGAAGAAATAATGAACAGTGGCTCGCTCCTCGATGGAAGCTGGGTACCGGTCGATCGCTTCGATGGCTGCCGAGTTGAGATGGATCACATCTCTTCTAGGCGAACTTGGGCTCACATCATCACAACAACCGGTAATCTACTGTGATAATGTAGGTGTAACAAATCTCTGTTCCAATCCGGTCTTCCATTCTCGAATGAATCATGTTGCTCTCGACTTTCACCTCATTCGACAACAAGTCCAAGAAGTCATCTTAAGAGTCATTCATGTCTCTTCCACAGACCAACTAGCTGATGCACTCACCAAACCACTACTCCATATACGTTTTCATAACTTGTTGATCAAGATTGGTATTTCCTCAAGGAGCTCCAACTTGCGGGGGCATATTAAGGAATTGCAACCAGTCCAGACGAGATGAGAGAGACGAGATCAGACGACACGAGACGAGATGAGTCCAGACGAGATGACACCCCTTGTATCGACATGAAAGACGGTCTTAGTCTACACACCCTATGGTGTCAGTCGACACGCTCTGACAAGACCAAATAAGACGAGTCCAAACGAGACGACACCCCTTGTATTAACACAAAAGGCGTTCTTTGTCGACACGCCCTATAGTGTCAGTCGACATGCTCTAACGAGACCAAACGAGATGAGTCCAGACGAGACGACAGCCCTTGTGTCGACACGAAAGGCAGTCTTAGTCGACACGTCCTACAGTGTCAGTCAACACGCTCTGACAACACCAAACCAGACGAGACGAGATGAGACGGGTCCAGACAAGACGACACCCTTTGACTTGACACGAAAGGCGGTCTTAGTTGACACGTCATGCGCTGTCAGTCAACACCGTCCTGTGATTCTTTCCTATTATATAATATTTTGTTAATATCTCGACAGCTCACTTACCCCTTTTAGTTCTAACAATTATGTAACTAATCAGGTAGTTTTAGATTTTATGTAACTAATTGATTCTCTTGTAATCCTATAAATATCTCCTAATATCAATGAAAAATACTATGCCATTATTCAGAAATTTCAATACTTTTACACTTTATAGACATAATTGAGGAATTTCTGAGTGGGAAACCGAACAACATCCACGGGTAACCCAGCGTGTGCTTGAATCGGCAATAGATTCTTATACATATTTGTTCATTATGATAAAAATCATACTTAAACCTCTTTGCAATTGAGTAGTATTGAAGTGCTAATCTAACTTCAGCAGCACTATCAAATTTCTGACCAATTTCACGTATGGTTATGTGCCACTTAGCTGGGATCTTGCTTTGGTTGTTAATCTTCCATCATCATGATCAAGTCTCCAGTGGGATTGTCATTAGGATTACGCTCATCATTACATGTAATGGTGAGTGTAGCGGCTGCACATCGCGAGTTTTTCGTCGGGATAGTCCTGCAAAAGTAAAAACATTATTACTCGTAACCTTAGCAACAAACTCGTAACCTTAACAATAAACTCGTAACCTTAATAACAAATGAATAACCTTAGCAACAAACTTGTAACCTTAATAATAAACTCGTAACCTTAGCAATGAACCTGTAATCTTAACAATAAACTCGTAACCTTAACAACAAACGCATAACCTTAGCAACAAACTCGTAACCTTAACTATAACTCCATAACCTTAGCAACCAACTCCTAAACATAATAGCGAACTCATAACCTTAGCAACCAACTTAAAACTATAGCATAAAGGTTGACAGCCAACTCATAATCTTAATAACCAACTAACAACCTTGACAACCAACTCATAACCTTAACAACCAACTAACAACCTTGACAACAAACTCATAACCTCAAGAACCAATTAAACATAAAATGCTTACACATTTTCTGGAGAATTTTGAGTGTTCAGAGAAGTTGAGGATTCCCCAGTGGATGTAGCATACAAGTTTATGTTCATAAATCCATTACGACGATAATACTCAAACATCAACCTCAAGTCATCGTCATTATCAATTGAAAAACTAAACTTATTTTCCCTTTCGAATATGAATTTCAGTGAGAGAGTTTGCAATGGTAGTTTAAGCCTTTGGGACACTTGATATTTTAAGCTAATGATTTCAGTGGACTTGTTGATAACTACAAAAACACCCTCACCCTCTTTGTTTGCATTTTATGTTTATAACCATGCAAAGAATGATCCATCCGTCGTTTTAAAGAAGAGTAGTTGAAAAAACGAAGAGGATTTATTAAGGGGAATAAGTCGTCGGAGAGAGTAGTTGGGGTAAGCAAAGGGGGAGGAGATAGGATTTACTGCTGTCACGCCCCGCTTCCCAAAATACCGGGGTATCGGAATGTGAACAATCCCGCGACGTATTAGATTAAGGAGAATAAATAAAAATAAACATTTCTCCTCAACCTAATACGCTAAGCATCAAGACATAAATGTAAAGGCACAGGTCCCCGATCACACATAGCAATAATATAATGAACAACTCAGAATGGAAAAGAGACATATCACAAATAGAATATCATCCGAGACACAGAGTTTGGGTCAAATATTCCCTTATTACAAAACAGTCCAAATAAGTACTAAAAAAATATGAAAATACATCGTTCAATAAAAATGAAGTACTGCAAAAGAATAAACTAATGACCATCAAATAACTAAGGGAATAGCTAAGCTTCAACTTGTTCTTCTGCTCCGTCTGCAAGGTACTCCTGCTGAGAATCCTCTGGCTCCTGTACGATTCCGAACTGAGGCTGTTCATCTCCTAAATCTAACGTACACCAGAGAAAATAGGTGTACGTCAGCGTGCATGGCACACGACAAGATCCCACAGAGAGAAATGGAAATGATCGAATGACCAAGGCAAAAATAATAATAATAATAGAAGCATGCTACTGGGATACTAATAATCTAAATGCAATCTATTACTAGAATATAATAATCAGAAGAATCTAAGAAAATCAACCAAGTAACAAGTAGATCATGCAGGTAGCAATTAGAATAATCATCCAAGTAACAATGACATACAACTAGATAGAATTAATACTTAAAAATCTATAACAAAAGATGTAGTACGTCAAGCGAAATAATCCAAACAAGAAAACCCTCATGTATATACCATATGTCTTAAATTGTATATAATTAAATATTAACCCCGATCTATGTATGAAAAGAAATACAACTGGCCTACATCTCATAAGAATTCATACTTAGCCAAGAAACGAGGTCATGTAACTAGCCATCCTATAACAAGTCACTGGTCTACATCTCACACAGAGTTAACACTCATATCATCGGATAACTGACTGTTCACAAATCCCCTACATGCATCTAGTAGGACTACACACAATCCGACTCCGGTCTGGTCCGAACTCAAGCCGACTCGGGTGAATATCAAATTCACAGACCAAAGTAGCCACAATGATCCACTTTGACCCAACAAACCAACCCCAGTGGCGACACCGATCCACTGGTGCAAGCCTGGAAGATATATCAATAGCCTTATCTGATTACATGAACAGAGACTTTCCCACCCCAACATCTCTTATATTTCTAAGTTAACAACACACAAGCCTCTAGGTCTTATTCATGTCACACAGGTCACTATAGTCATAAACCCCTAACGATTCTCAATCACAACAAGGAACAATAAATACATCTAATGTTATGCAATAAAATCATGGCATGTTACGTAATTAAAATAAGAATCATGGAATCAGCGGATGATTTGCACATAAAATGTCACGGTCAACAACCATCAATCACACGATCATAAACTAAATAAATTCAAAATAAATAATTCTTTTGCAAAATAAATTCCTTTCAATAATAAATTCTTTTAAAAAATATCTTACAATAATTATTCTAAAAATAATATCTTACAATAATAAATTCATAAATTCAAAATAATCTTTTTACAAGATAAATTCTTATTAATTCAAAATAGTCTATTTTTCCAATATAAATTCTTTTAAAAAATATTTATTATTCTAAAATGATTTCCTTCCACAAAATAAATTCAAAAAAATTATAATTATTCTAAAACAACATTGTTGTTAAAATAAATTCTTTAATCTATTATAATATTCTAAAAATACTATTTATCACATAATTATGATTTAATTTAATCATAAATTAACATAAGCAGATAATTCACAATTTCATCAATAAGCACACGCAGATAATTATTAACAGATCTAAAATACTAATAAACAATTAAAAAGGTAAATTCGCACGTACGACAAATATAAGAATTGAAACGAAACAAAATAAGAATTAGGATCTTACCTTGGGGTTTTCATCAAACGAATTAATGCTGTCGATGCGGCGCATCGACGAGGCTGCAATGGCTAGGGCTGAGGAGGTGGATCTCAGGCGGTAGCGATTGATGGAGAGGAGAGTTCGGTGGATCTAGAGGAGGAGCTGGTCGTAGTTGGAGTTTGTTGTGGCATTGAGGGACAGCGGTGAAGGCGGTGGTCAGACGTAGTGAAGGGGACGATGAGGAGAGAGGGAAGAGGGGATGTTTGGGGTGGCTGTTAGCGGCGTGGGCGTTGCTGGAGCTCGTAAGGGCGGAGGTAGAGGAGCTAGAGGTGCGGCGGTGTTGGCGGCGAGGAGGTTGTCGGCGTGAACGACGAGGCGAGGGAGGGGCGATGAAAGGTTGAGGGCGGGGCATGAGATAGAGGAGAGAGAAGAGAGAAGAGAAAGAGAAAGAAAACGAGAGAGAGAAGGAAGGAGGGGAAGAGAAGAGAGAGGAACGGGGCGGCTGAGTTGAGAACAAGAAAGAGAGGAGAGAGAAAGACGAGGTGGGCGGCGTGAAAAGAAATGTGAGAGAGAGAGAGAGAGAGAGAGAGAGAGAGAGAGAGAGAGAGAGAGTGAGTGAAGGAGGTGACGGGTTTGGGATGAAAACGAGAGAGAGGAGAAGATGAACAGATGATTATATATACATATATATAATTAGGGTTAGGGTTTAAATATTTAACGAAATTAATTAATAAAAATATAATTACTTGCATTTTAAATCTAATAATTACTAGTATGTACCCCGTGCCAAGCACGGCCCTCTCCTCTTTTATACCATTGCACTTGGAACACCCCTCCTCTTAGTTTTAATTACATATTATTATTATTATACAATTAAAGTTATAAAGCATATTAAACTTTATGTATAAACAAATTTCTCATATGACACGTACATGAAGTTGCTATAAATCATTCCATTATTCTAATAGGCACCCATGTCTATTGTGACGTATTGCCTAGTTTAAATAAAAGTTGTATGATATTATTACTGCAAGAGTAATAAGAAACCATGAGTATCTAAATATTCGATTCATTCTAATTTCAACTTCTACTTGGAAAACAACATAAACCTGATTTGAGAAGGATGAGGCTAGATTGATGAGAAAACCATGAAGCTTAAAAACCAAAACCTGACCAAGAAAAAATGAATAGCATTCGTATCATAATTAAATTAGCACATAAATTATGACAAAAGAATATAAAATTATGGCATATATATTAGTTTATAAAATCCTGATACAAATGCCTTCAAAAAATAACCAATTTTGAAAGAGCAAACACCTTTGAAAAATAAAAAAAAATATTATTTGAGGGTTCAACTATAAGTAGTAAATTGAGAAAATTCATGAGATAAGGGATAGAGCATTATGTTACATTTACATGTAATTAAGTCAAAATTCCTTAATGTTGTTTGATCTCAATTTCATTTTTATACAAACTGATTCCTACAGCTAGCAACTATGAAGAACTTCAAATGAGTTGCATTTGGAAAATAGATGCCTAATAATATTGTATTGTGCAAATATAACAATACTACTCCAACAACTCATAATAGCCTAATAAAACAATATAGTAATAAAACTCCACATTCAATATAACATATTTTCATGACTCAGTCACTTGAGTGACAACCAATCACAAATTTTTACGAAGGAGTTATCTCTTGATGCATATTTTACTTCATCATACAAAATAATACAAACTAACCTCTTTAACTATATCGTGCCTCATTGACATACATTATAATATCATATAGAATATGATAATTGATCCGACCTTCTCCGAGATCTTCTTAACGACCTTCTCTATCACCTGAAAATCATAAAAGTTCCCCATCACTAATTCAAAGAGAAAAATTATAGAATATGATAATTGATGTGACCAAAAAAATATTATCAAAGTAGTATGTCGAAGATATTTTATATGCATATCGAAGTAGTATGTCGGATGGAGGCACTGCAAATTATGGCTCAAACATGTCGCAGATTTTGGCATCAGTTTGCCATACCAGAAAGCTATCACCAAGTGAGTGGTGTATTGAGGTGCGCCCCCCTGACTGATGAACAATCTTTTATCTCATGATTTACTTCATCTGGACAGTTTTAGGGAACCAATTCATAACAGCATAGCGATTTTGGTTTGTCATCCCAATACTTGATTTAATTGTCTCGACATGCCCTGACATGTTGAGGTCAAGCTATTTTATAATCTTAAATGGCAAATGCATGATAACTTAAACGTGTGCTTAACCTAACTTTCTCTTCCTGCAACGTAGCTGATTATGAAGTCATATATGAGTTAAACAAAATGAAAGTGAAACCCATGTCTCATAATCCAGGCTTCATAATTTATTCTTGTCAAAATTATTTCCATATTTTTAATGTTGCATTCTTTTTCTTTCACAAAGTACTTGTCCGTGATACTACACAACTTGAAGCTTATCTCTTCTGATAACTTGGAATCTTTGGATCTGGAAATGTGGCCAAACGGAGGCCACAGCTATATAGTTACACGACTTCTTAGGTGCTATCCAGAGTTAAAGACCCTCAAAATCTCGTTTATCGACTATAATTGGGTGAGAACATACTATTCAGTTGGCATTTATCATACATCAGTTATTTTATAAGTAAGCTTATTCCCTTCACCTATGTGCAGGGTTACTCTAATGGCATTTTTGATGAAGAAAGGGAGAACTATCCCAAACCTCCCGACGTCCTATCAGGAAAAATGGTCCACCAGAATCTGATAATGCTTGAGTTGAAGGGATGTAAAGGCTATGGTGAAGAACTGCGGACAATGAAATTATTGTTGCAGACTGTTGTCGCTCTAGAAAAAATTATAGTTGACATTTCTAAGGATGAAGAGTCATGGACAGTGGAGGACATCCAAGCATTACCCCGACCTTCTAACATTGAAATCAAGATCAATATATATTAGTCCCCAAGTAAAGCATCAAGTAAAGGGATCTACTAAACTTCATATTTAGACCTTATTCTATGGTTTGTTTATCTTGCTGTAGGTGGTTCTAAATGTTGAACTTTAGACCTTTATCTCCCTGGTCTTCAAGTTATGTTGTTGATGGTTCTAACCTTAACTTTTGCATAAGTAACCATGACTTTAGTACGTAACGTGGTGATGTTTAACTGCTACTGCTGGTCTACTTCTGCAACTTCGGATACTCTCTACATGTGCACGTATGTGAGTGCACATGTATGTTAGCATGTGTATACATGTATGCATGCACAATGTTGCTTTTTACAGAAATTGTGCAAAGCATGTAATTTTGGAAAATATGATTTATTTCTCAACCATGCATGCATGCACAGGATGAAAAAGATGTCACTCGGATCCTATGATATTTAACAGACAACATACTGAGGTGTCTATTCATAATAAAAAATGTAATGTAACAATCATAGAAGCTCGTAGTTAATTTCCTTATTGAATTTCTTAAAGAATATTTCACTTTCCTTCCAGCTATATATTTCGACCCATCTCAATGACCATGTTTCTCTCACTTTTCGTTCCTTAATTTGTTTGATTTAAGTGAACCACTAAACCTCAGATGCAAGAGAATTACATAGGAACCGATTCTATCATATGATTAAAAAGGTCTATACTACCAATAACCAAATATCCTCAATGATGTTTCCCTGGACCTCAAATAACTTTAGGGTAAATTTTTAGGCATAAGAGGACATCAGTTATGTGTCGCTCACAAATAAGTAATCCAAAATGGAAAGAATGAAATGGTTTACTTTCTCAACCACACATGCACATATAGGATAGAAAAAGACATTGGCAGGGTCCTATGATATTTAGCAGACATCATTCCTGTGTCTTATTCATATAACGAAATATGTAATATAGTAATCATAAGGCTCTTAGTTTAACTTTATAAAAGAAAATCTCACAACTATATATTATTAACACGGATATGTCTCGCAATGCTTCACATTGTTGCCACAACTACTGTATTACAAATATTGAACGATAGTTTAGGAACAGATAGTGCGCCAGATGTAAAAAAACACATAAATATTATATAATTTTCATGTCTTCTTTCCAGTTGCAAGTAGTTATCAATTTGTTTCTATCAAGCAACTTCAATAACCATAAAAGTTTCACCAACTTCATGCTAATTTGTTTTGTCAAGCATCTATGATTTGCTACATCATCTTCTGTAAGATGTTTTTTTATGAGATATTCGAGCTATCATTCAAGGCAACAACCAACAAAAATGTAGACTAAATTAACTATTTCAAGTAAAGAAACTAAGAGCAAATCAATCAAAATCAATAAATATAATAACATGGACAACTATTTTTAAATAGATAAACATCATAATTTGATAATTTTTATGAACCAAAAATGACTTTCGTAAATTGTCTCATAATTCTTACTTAAGACAATTATTTTTAAAACAACTGAAAAATCAAAAATTACAAATGCGTAGATTATTTCTAATGACCACAATATTATTTAAAATAGTTGCTGGCGAAGGGAAAGGAATCAATAGATTTATGACTGGCATGTTGTGGGTCCATGTCATGTCACCATCTATCCATGTTCATATCAGAGCATCAGATTTAGCAGGTAAGATAAAATTGAGTTAATGTCAATCTAGATTGTGGTAAATGGTAAATATTATCATAATAAATTGATCCAAACTTGAGAAGTTGAATTCTTTCAGATAATAGCACCAATAAGGTTTTTCAGCACACAGACACGCAGAAGGCAAATGCAAAAATACACAAAATTGCAAGCACAACCATAAAGGTTAGTGATATGTCCACAGGTTTATATATAAGCTCGAGAAATTAGGTAACAGATTTATCTCCAAAATTCCATTAGCGCTAAAGGTTTTGCAGAAGTACCTAGATGAGATATCGTCTTCAGGTGATGCTTCTGCCTCATCTTCACCAATCATGTATGGAAAATTGAGACCTAAACAATCTGACAGAGCAATTCCATAAAATGGCAATTTAGTAGTTTAAACATACCTATAGGGTGATTGATAAAGCAATTGACAAAATTGCATAGTCTGTTTGTGAGATTTGAGATTTGAGAATTGCATAACTGATAAGAGGGTAAAATAGAATTAAAAGCAAGCAATATACTAATTGAGATTTGAGATTAGAAAAATATTAAAATCACTACCATAAATCACCAACTACGTATAATAATCTCTTTATTAATGTGTCTTTTCAAAGATCCATTATTAATGTTAAAGAGAAATTGATATAAAATGAATAAAAATTTGACAGAGGAAATCTTCAGATCTGAGCACATATCAATAGTTCATTACTTTAGAGGAAATATGCAGATCTGAGCACATATATTTGAGTGGAGATAGAACTTCAAATATACTCATAACTAAAAATTTATTTAAATCCTAACAAATTTATGAGAATTTTAAGGATTTTTTTTATTTGTGTTCACCTGTTGATCCTTGAAGGCACATTCTCAGATGATATGATCACAACTGGCATATCCTTGAGAGATTGTGATTCCTAATTCAATTATATTGAAAAAGAATATATAAGAATTTTTCCCAATAACAAAAAAATGAAAAGCCTAAATAACAATGAAAAATCAAATTAAAAAAAGGAGTACATCAATTTTCTTTAGCAGATCATATCCAGTCATTCTAGGAATACAATAGTCTGTAATCACCAAATTCACCTCAATTTTCTAAAACAATAACAAACAATAACCATTTAAAAATTCATCCAAAATAAGTAAAAACCAAAAATTTCAAACAGTGTAAATAAAAAGCTCACATTTTGTTCAGGATGAGTAGAAGAAGAATCAGAAGATGATGAATCTCTCTCCTGCGATTAGAAGAAATGATCGAGGGGTGTTTCGGGTCGCCGTCGCCTGCGGTGGGGTCGCCAAGGTGAGAGAGGCTGTGGATGGCGGACATTACAGGGGCGGTTTGGGATCCGTGGAGGTTGGACTTCGGCGAGGGCGTCGGCTGAGTCGGCAACGGCCATGAGGAGGGAGAGGGGGGAGGAGGGGAGAGGGGTGTTTTCAGAAGAGTTGGTAGGGTCGTCGAAGATGAGGCGGTCTTTGAAGGAGGCGGCGGGGGATTGGGTGGAGGAGGGGGAGAAGGAGATGGGGGAGAGGGCAGAAGAAGAAGAAGCAGAGAAAGGACCTTTCGATCTGAGGGGGAGAGAGGTTTTTTTCAGGATTGTGAAGATAAAATGAAAGGGGTGAAAGTTTTGATAAAGTGGAAAAGAAACAATTGGCTGAAACTGAAACCGCAATTTAGAAGAGTAGTTTGGAGAACGTGCTGGTATGGGAAGTTTGGGAAATGGCCATAGGAGAACGTGGGAGCAGAGAGATGCAATTTAATTTTTTTCATCTATGTTTCTTGGGTTACTGTTCATTTTATCTTTTATGTTGTTCTCCTTTAGTAATAAAGAAGTAGATGAGAAAATTATCTATAAAATAAAACGTACCAGTTATACTAATACAACAGATAATATACCATAGTAAAAATAATACAAATAATTATACAATTAAATGAGAATAATTAATAAAAAATATAATTACTTATATTTAAAATCAAATAATTATGAAAAAAGTATCTATATAATAAAACGTACCAATTATACTAATACAACAGATAATATGCAATAACAGTAATAATATAATAAATTGTACAAAATAATACGTAATAATAATATAACGTATGATACGAAATAATACGTAATAATAAAAATAATACAACATATTATTCAAAATGATACGTAATAGTATTAATAACATAACAGATTAATTCTAGAAATCTTTTACTGCACTAAGTTAATTTATAAATATCAAAATCATTTAAATAAATATAAAATTGGATTTTTAAATCGTAGAAAATTCTAGAAAATTAAGAAAAATACAAATCCTCTTTTAAAAATAATAATTAAATATTTTAAAATACCAAAAAATTATTTTAACTAGTATCGAAAGTTCACGGTCATTACAACTGTGGGGGTGGAAAGGATATGGTAATAATTTGGAGGGAAATGAGGTTATCCCCTCCAAAATCACATTCTAATCACCATTTAATACTATAGTTCTATTGTTCATTCTCTGATATCAAGTTTGATTGGGTGACCGGCTGCATGAGGGCATTTTCAGAATTTTTTTGGCTTTTGCACGTCGGGTCACATGGGGAAGGGTTTTGGGGACTATAAGAATTTCGTGTTGGTTTTGGGGGGTATTGGGAACGTTGACAAAGTCTTTGGGGGGATATGTGAAATGTTTTTGGGGGCCTAGAAGCAATTTTCCCTAAAAAGAATTTGCTAATAATTAGTTCTATTGATCCAAGAATTCCGGCCTTTAGCTTCGTTGGTTAATCCTTGTCAAACTTCAAAAAAAAGCTATGGATAAAGTAAATTGTGCCAATTCGTCTCTATTTACCAAAAGTAGAATTATATAGAAAGTTTCAATAATTCATCTGATGTTTATCTCTATTTCCCATTTCTTTCATTAATCGAAATATTTACTGTATACACGATAAAACCATCTCAATAAATTCTCTCATTTTCTTCAGGTGGAGCAACCTTTAGTCTCTCTCATGCATTATCACTAAATTTTGTTTCTAATACTCAGAAGTTATAAAATTTAAGATCAAATTTTAAGATGATTTTCTGATCCAAGATAATTCAATTAATTGAAGATATATTCTCGTGATTCAAGAGCCATTACTTTGAGATTATAATGGTTCAAAACTGACAGCATTAGGGTTGGGGGTTTTAAAAGTTACCAGGTTTAGTGTGAACGTGGGGGAGGGGGCACCACGTTCTCTCTCAATGGATCATGTGAATAGCAGCGTGAAGAGATCACGTGAAGAGATTTCGTGAACAGCAGCGAACCCAAGCCCACCCGATATTTGAAGCTATATATAGCTTGCCTAGGGTTTTGTGCAAGTGCACAAAAAGGGGGGTTCATGCAAGAGGCGGCAGAGTTCTTTTTTGGGCGACGTGCAAAGAAAAAAACAGCAGCGAAAGCAGTGAGCTACCAACTTTGAGCGTGGATTTATGTGCAGTCTTTTGTGCTATTTTGAGAGGGTTTTTGGCATCCCCTTTGTGAAATATTTGAGAGTTTGTTTGAGGGTTTAAGTTATGTGATTGTAAATCCTATTTGTATTTTCTCTCTCTCTCTAATAGTAGATCTCCCCCCTCCTTGCCCAGTGGACGTATGTAATTTGCCGAACCACGTAAAATTAGTTTGTCTCGTTGTTTGTATGATTTGTAATAGCTTATTTAGGTTCTCTCGATAAGTTAGTCCTAGAACTGATGAGAGGAAGAGCTGATATCCCACTTTGTTAAAATATTTTATTTTTGGTTCTTGTTTCCTTAGTAAAACAGGAATTCATGTTGTGATCTTACTCTCTTGTTACGCCGAGGTGCTATTGAGATGCTGCCGAAATTTTCGATGCGTACAACAAGTGGTATCAGAGCCCAGATTTCAGATCTAGGGTTTTAAAATTAGGTGGAGGAAGATTCTTGTGTGAAACTTGGTTCTTAGATTTCTAGGCTTCAGTGGAGATATCATTAGGAGTTGACGTTGGAGGTTTTGCTTTCCTCGTGTAGACAGGAGATCTATTTGGAATCCGATCCAGGTTTAGTTGGGTAATTCTTAATTTCTATTAAAGTTTGATTCTTTCTTTATAACTTAGAGTTAGTTTATAATAGGAGAAGAAGGTGAAAGCAGCAAGATGATGGCGAGTACAGTTCAAGTTGGTTTTCAGAACACCAAAATTAGTATGGTAAAATATAACGGTAAAATCAACTTTGGTTTATGGATGAGCGACGTACAGGATACGCTCAATGCTCAGAACTTAGAGGAGACTATCATGGTCCATGAGAGACCACCAAAATATGAAGAGGCGATATGAGAAAAGATGAATAGGAATACTTATGGGGTGATCAGGTCCTGTTTAGAATAGGAGCTGAAGTATGATGTGATTGGGGTGACGTCTGCAATGAAGATGTGGGAAATTCTCAACAATAAGTATCTTACAAAGAGTATTGAGAACCGATTACACTTGCTGTATAGGTTATTCAGATTCCAGATGTCCAGAGACACCTCGCTTGCGGCTCATGTGAACAACTATACGAAGTTGTTGTTAGACTTGGTGAATATTGATGAGAAGATTTCGGATGAGTACAAGGCTATTATCTTATTGGGCTCCTTACTGGATGAGGAGTATGACACCTTTGTGCTCACTTTGTTGAATGGGAGATCTTCTATCAGCTATAGTGAAGTTACTAATGCATTGATGAATTATGATTTGAGGAGGAAGGACAATGAGACTTTCCGTGCTAGTATTTTAGGCGAGGCATTGTCGGCGAGAGGTAAAAGTCCATATCCGAAAGGTAGTAATACAGGGAGATCAAAGTCAAGAAGTCACCACCAATTAGCAAAGAACCAATGTACATTCTGTAAGGAGCAGAGACATTGGAAGAGAGACTGCCCGAAGCTCAAGGAGAAGGAGGATAGCAAGAAAAATGGCTCAAAGGTCAATGAGGTGAATATTGCGAAAGGTGGTGATTCTGATGATATGAGCTTTTCTCTATTGATTACTCCAGAAGTGAACCATTTGGATGTATCAGATTGGATGCTTGATTCTGACGCTACTTATCGTATGACCCCTAGGCGAGATTGGTTTTCATCATTTGAGAGACTCGATGGGGGTGTTGTTATCATGAGAAATGATCAATCATGTGACATTTATGGAATATGTACCGTGAGAATTTAGATGCATGATGGAGTAGTCCGTGAATTAAAAGATGTGAGATTTGTTCCTCAGCTGAAGAAGAATCTTATTTCTGTTAGAGCTTTGGAGGCAAAAGGATTCAAGGTGACATTTGAAGGCGCTGTAGAAAATGTTACTAAGGGATCTTTGGTGGTGATGAAAGGAGTTCGCAGTTGAAACTTGTATTATCTAAAGGGGAGCACCAAGATTGGCTAGATAGCTTCAGTTATTTCAGAGACGAACATGAGTAGACTTTAGCATTACAGATTAGGGCACACAGGAGAGAAATCACCGCATTGAAGACGCTGTAGCAAATGTTACTAAAGGATCTTTGGTGGTGATGAAGGGAGTCCGCAGTCAAAACTTGTATTATCTAAAGGGGAGCACCAAGATTGGGCAAATAGCTTTAGTTATTTCAGAGGCGGACATGAGTAGACTTTAGCATTACAGATTAGGACACACAGGAGAGAAGTCACTACAGACGCTGGGCAAGCAGGAGCTATTGAAGGGAGCTAAGAGTAAAAAAGTTGAGTTCTATGAGCACCGTGTTCTTGGCAAGAAGACGAAGGTGAAGTTGGGGACAGTCATTCATTGGACGAGGGGTATCCTGGATTATGTGCACACGTATATTTAGGGTCCTACCAAGACGGCATCACTTGGTGGTCGATATTGGTTCGTCGTGTTCGTTAATGACTATTCTATGTGATAGTAGGTGTACACCATGACAAAGAAGAGCGAAATCCTAGATATATTCGTGGAGTAGAAGAAAAGATTGGAACTACAGACTAGGAGAAAGATCAAGATATTACGATTCGATAACGATGGTGAGTACACATCAAACCCCTTTTAGCAGCTATATTGAGACGAGGGCATAGAGAGATACTTTACGGTTAGTCATACACCACAGGAGAATGGGGTGGCAGAGAGGTTAAATCGGTTTTTGCTGGAGAAGGTCCGATGTTTATTATCACAGAGTGGTTTGGAGAAGATCTTTTAGGCTGAAGCACTTACATATGTGAGCCACCTTATTAATAGGTTGCATTTATCTGTGATTGAGGTGAAGACCCCTATGGAGATGTGGTCAGGAGAGCCAACACGAGATTTATGATCAGCTCAAGGTATTCGGGTGCCCTGTATTTTATCATGTGAGAGCAAATAAATTGGAACCTCGAGCTAGAAAGGCCATATTTATAGGATTCAAGCATGGTGTTAAGGGATACAAGCTATGGGATCCGGTTGATAAAAAGATTGTGCTGAGTAGGGACGTCACATTCGATGAGGCTTCTATCTTAAAGCTTCCCAGCTCTCATCAGGTGGAGAGCGACCCTACAGAGGAGATATCGCAGGTGGTGGAGATCGATGCAGCTCTATAGTGTCCAGATGGTGCAGTATCGATTAGAGTGTCGATTGAGGTGACGTCAAGCGAGTACGATGGTGACACAGAGGATACGAGTACTAATGTGTAGGATCAGGGACTGATGGTTCAGGTTCATAATTCTATTACGATTCGGAGATAGAGGATAGACATACGGATGTCAACACAGTATACCGACACAATTGTGTATGCACTTCCGGTGGAGAGTATCAATGAGATGATACCTACTACATTCAGAGAGGCCGAGCAGAATTCGAAGGCTGATTCGTGGTAGGTAGCTATGCAGGAGGAGATGGAGTCTCTTTACAAGAATGATACGTGAGAGCTTGTTGAGCTTCCAAAGGGGCGGAAAGGTAATTGGTTGCAAGTGGGTATACAAAAAGAAGAAGGGCATTGAGGGAACTCCATTGAGGTTCAAAACTAGATTGGTTGTGAATGGCTATGTACAGGAGGAAGGTATTGACTATAATAAGGTTTTCTCTCCGGTGGTGAAGCACTCTTCGATTCGGATTTTGCTAGCTTTCGTGACACAGTATGGTTTGGAGTTAGATCAGTTAGATGTGAAGACGACAATTCTTCATAGTGATCTTGATAAAAAAAATATATATGACTCGGTCATTGGGATTCCGAGCTGCAGGGAAAGAAAAATTGGTTTGTAGATTGAAGAAATCACTATACGGTTTGAAGTAGTCTCCTCGATAGTGGTATAAGTGATTCGATGGTTTTATGATTAGTCATTCATACACTCGGAGCCAATTTGATCCTTGCATATATTTTCATAAGTTGAAAGGATGTGTGTACATCTATTTGTTACTTTATGTCGATGACATGTTGGTTGTCTCTATTTCCAGATCTGCTATAGATGAGTTGAAGGCACAGCGTTCAAAGGAGTTTGAGATGAAGGATTTGGGTGAGGCGAAGCACATTTTAGGGATGGAGATCGGCAGAAACAAGAAGAAGGACAGAATTTGTTTAACACGGGTGGATTATTTGAAGAAGGTTCTATAGCGATTTTATGTTAGCATGGATACAAAGCTAGTTAGTGTACCTTTGGGAGCCTATTTAAAACTTTTAGCTGACCTTTGATCGAAGACAGTTGAAGATAGAGAGTTAATGTCGAAGACTCCATATGTGAGAGTGGTTGGAGCTTGATGTACGTGATGGTATGTACGAGACCAGATTTATCATAGACGGTGAGAATGGTTTTGAGATACATGCATGATCCAAGAGTGGGTCATTAGGACGCCATGAGATGGATTTTGAGGTACATTCGAGGTACGCTCAATGTTAGTTTGGTTTATAAGTGGGACACTACAGGTGGGCAGTTGTATATTGGCTATGTTGATTCAGATTATGCTGGGGATTTGGATAAGCGCTAGTCTACGATGGGATATGTGTTTAATTTGACCCGTGTGTCGGTGTGTTGGAGATGCACCTTATAGTCTACGGTGACTTTGTCTACGATGGAGGCAGAGTATATGGCGATTACGGAGGCTGTGAAGGAGGCGATTTGGCTTCAAGGACTTTTGGAGGAACTTGGTATATCGCAGTGGCCCGTCACTATTTATTGTGATAGTATGAGTGCTATCTATTTGGTAAAAAAATCAGGTTTATCATACGAGGACGAAACACATTGATGTTTGTTATCACTTCGTTCGGGATGTTCTTGAAGATGGCGATGTGGAGATTGTGAAAGTCCACACGAAGGATAATTTGGCAGATTGCTGACGACTTCTATTGATTTGGCTAGGTTGTAGCATTTGAGGCTGGGATATTCGAGTGTTGATTCTGTGCATGGATTGGTGAGAGATGCTTTGACCTGTAATTTGATGTCCTGTGAACATATTGGTGTGAGCAAGAAGACCAAGGTGAAGTTTGACACTTCTATTCACCGAGCGAATGGTCTTCTAGATGATGTTCATGTAGGCGTTCGAGGGCCTTCCAAGGAGGCATCATTGGGAGGTAATAGGTATTTAGTTTCCTGTGTTGGAGACTATTTTAGGTATCTGTGGGTTGCAACCAAGTCCCCCTGGAGTGAGGTCCTGATAGTCAACAACAGGTGGAAGAAGTGTATAGGCAGAAAGGAAAAATACTTCATTCTGAGTTTGGTGGAAAGTTCAAGAGGGGTCTGTTTCTGCATTTGTGCCTAGATCAAGGTAGTTTGAGATGCTTAATTGGAAAGGAGACATTTGGGCAACGAGATGAGGTGGAAGATTTGAATAGCCGTTCCTTACTGGAGGAGGATCGGTATTTGATGTCAAGCAGTGGTTTGTAGAGGAGTCTTGGTGATGAAGTTTTGACATATTAGAGTCATCTTATTTACAGGTTGTTGTCTGTCGTGATTAGAGTATTTGAATCTGGTGGAGCTGCTTCAGATTTTGGGTTGCTTCGGATATTTGGATACCCAACATATTATCACATCGAGGATGTGAAGTTTGATCCGAGTGCACATTTGGGATTCAGATGCGTGTTTGTTTATTAGTTATGGGACTCTGATATTATTCTGGGCAGGTATGTCACTTTTGACTCTCAGCAGGTGGAGAATGTTAAACAAATCATTGGTGTATCATAGAGGGTGGACAGTGATGTTACTCCACGTTCGGTGGAGATTACTCCATGTTCTCCAGATCATTCTGTATCATTTAGGATTCCAGCTAGGTGACACATATTGAGGATCATGTTGATGTGGATGCAGATGATGAATTTGTTGATTCGAGTGCAGCTGATAGACACAGTTCAAATTTGGCTAGGTCCGTTGGTTCACCTCATGTTGAAATTTCTAATTTTTCAAGAGGTTGTTTATAATTTTCAGATATTTAAGGTTTTTTGTAATATTTTTATTTTTTAAGGACTTGTTTGTAGTTTCCATATTTTAATGCGTTCTTTTACCATTTTTAGATTTTTATAGGTTGTTGATAATTTTTAGCGGGTTCTATGTAATTTTTTATTATTTTAAGGCTTTTGTGTGATTTTAATAACTTTTATGGGAATTTTTTTTTGTTTTCTTCTGTACTTGGCCGTGATGATAGTTTTGTCTATGTAAATCTATGGAGTAACACCATTATGAGAGTTAAGTGCAAAAATTCAACATATTTTGGGTATTTTTTAATTTCCCAATGTTATTGGGTGCTTAATAATATTTTTAAAATTCTTTTGCGTTTCTACAGAACATTAAAACTTATTGGAATTTTAATTTAATTACCCAAAAGTTTATGAAATAAATGGATAGGTTTGCAATACATGAAAATTTTTATAAGGACTGATATTTTGAAAATATGGTACATTGCCCATTTTTTAATGATAATTCCAGTGAACTTTAAAAATTAGAGAAAACCCCTCAAATATGGGGTATCTCACGAAACCCCCTAATCTTTAACACTTTTCTCACCAAACCCCCTATGTCATTTCAAATTTTAAAATAACTAAAATATTTTTTTAAAAACTAACTCATTCAATTACAAAAGAAACCCCTAACATCTAAAAAAAAGAACTTTTTTTAACTTACAATGTCTTTTGCACTCCTTCTTCCTCCCAAAAAAAGAAATCAAAGTAATGTTTTATTATTGAGGGGTACTTTGATATTTTCTTTGTCACATTGTTAGTCATTGGATATTCTAGACCTAATAGTATTGGCTTTCAGGATAAAGTTCATGGGGTTCTCAAAATTTTAAATTTAATAGGAGTTATGTACAGTATGCTCAAACTTGAGGGGCTTTACCAAATTAAAAAAGTTGAGAGGGATTTTCTGTTATGCACCCCATATTTGAGGGGTTTAAATGAGAAAAATTTATGGGATTATCCTAAATTTTCATGGATGATGCAGGTTGTCTATGATATACTCTAACTTGAGTGGTTTTTCCAAATTAAAATTGTTGAAGGGGATTTTCTCAAATTAACCCATAATTTTATGTAGAGAGGCTTTTAACATGATTTTTTTTCTTTACTTTTTATATATAAATATATAATTATGAGATTTTTTTAATTGTGGATACTTATAACCTGAAAAGGGTTACAAAATATTTAATATTAGATTTTTTAAATTATAGATAGATTTAATTTGACTAGAATTCTTATGTGAATATTAGTTTAGGTGTGTACATATCATCTTTTGATAGAATAAATAGACATGTGAATATTTATAATTTGACACATGTTAACTTTTGTGTCTTTATGATATAACACGTGTCAAATTTTTTGCGCTTTTAGGAATTTTACCAATTTCTCTTTTATGTATAAAGGAGGGATTTGGGGTGCGAATTTAGACGGTTTTTTCTAGTTATAAACAACAAATTCGTTGACTTGGTGGAAATCGGCTATCTGTTGGTTATTACAGTATGAATCTTTGTAGAAACCATCTCATTTTGATTTGGGGGTGGGGGAGGATAGTTTTTGGCCTTTGTCCATGAGGAGGTTTGTTGCACATGTTGAGTTTTGATCATTTTCTCAAACTAATATTGTCCCCGTGCCATAAGTTCGTAGTACCCCATGGTTTCTCTACTTGTTTTGACCTTTTATACATATCATCCTAACAAGATAAGTTCTCTTTCTTCCTTTTTCTCTTCGCATCAATTCCATTGCATTATTGAGCAAGATACAATCAAGGAAGAATAATAAAGAAAACACAAAAATCAGCTTCTTTTTAGCGTTTGATAATCAAGACGTTTTGCCATTTCCGTTTTTTCCCAAAAAAACAATAAAATGTTTTTTGGTAAACTAGTTGGATTGCACGTGCAATGCACGTGGTAAAGTTTTTAATTTATTATTTTGTTATTGATTTATTTCATTAAGATATATTTAATTTAAACCATGTATTAAACATATGGATACATACATTGCACGTGATACATATTAAGAAGCTACAAGAGTCAAAATTAATAATGTTTTCATAAGAAAGGAGAAATGAGCAGATACCATCTAATAAATAAATTGCAGCAATTGAGCATATTCTTATGCAAAAATACATATTCTACCATAAAGTTGCAGTTATCCAGACAAATGCAAGTAAATTAAAAAAACATTTCCACTCCAAAATATTAGTCATTTTTCATCAATTCTTTATCAACCAAATCAGAATTTTCAATAGAAATACATATTCTACCATAAAGTTGCAGATATCCAAACAATGGATATCAATAAAATTTTATGAAAAAATACTACATGCATCATTTGTCACTGCAAATTTTACTATACTTTCTTTCTGAAGTAAACTAAAAAACTACCGAATCACCTACATACTATGTCAAGCTGATTCCTCACTTTGCAACATAAGACATTAGGACTTACAAGATGGGCATTTTGAGTGCTTGGAGGAAATATTTTAACTCAAACTCATGAGCCTCTTCGTTAAACCTTTCCACGAGCTTGTATCGTGTGTCGTTCAGATAAAAAGAGTGATTAGTTTGAACAAGCCATTGTGCTTCATCATCAGTAAGCTTGCTGTTGAGCACATTGTTTCCGCGAACGAGCACAAATCCCTTTGTTTACGCAAACTCAGTGTAGTAGGTGACAGTGAAGTAAGGGCTTGCTTGAGTTCCTCTTGCTTTGTAATCCTCAAGGCTGGTGAAGATCATGTAAGGAGTTTGTATTGGGAAAATGAAGATAGAAAACTTATAAGCTTGCTGTTCTACAAGGAGTATAACTTTGATCATGGTTTTTTGTTAATGTAAGTCAAACTTTGGCTTCTTTGCAACATTCCATCTAATTCCATTTAGTAAATGGAAATTCCAGGTATGAGAAGGCAATAGAACAAGATATAGAAACTTTGTGTCATATGATTATTTTAAAAAAACCAAAAAAACATGATAACCAAGGAAATCAACAGTATTTTCCTTCAGAATTAAAATTATTTCTGATTAGTTGCAACATAAAGGGAGCAAGAAAAAGTAATCTTCTGTATATATTACATTACACATCACATTTTCATTTTTTTTTTGTTTATAATTTTTAGAACAGATTAACTTTTATAAGATGTTAGGAATAATTTGAAATGTTTCAGTCACTTGAAAATAAACCAATCAATGACATTCTATGTCTAAATGCTGGAAATATAGAGAAATACCAATCACAATCAATTCAAGATATAATATTTAGTAAAAGTTTCTCCTTTCTGCATTGAATTGCTAAAATGACAGTAGCTAAATTAAAATGGGTGAGACATGAAATACACCAACATTCTACTTGATGGAACTGAAAGTCAGGATAATTGCAAATATGAGTTAACATAATATCACATTTTGTGCTAATGGATGAAAGTGGAGAATTATAATGGTTCATGAATTCTATCATAATCTTGCATTGCGAGGGATAACCTGAGCCTAATAAGGGACAGTGAAAAGTCCAAACTCCCCCCTAAAAAATGTGCACTTCTTGGCTGAGAATTTCCTGCGCCGGTTTACTGTGATTTGAACTAACTGAATGTATGTACTTACATCTAGATGCTTAATTGGTTCATCAGGTATACTATCATACATAAGTCCTTTCTTCCATTTATAACTTGTGCATGTGCACTGCATAGGCCTATTTTAATTTTTGCTACCTTTTAAAAAAAAGGAAAAAATATTGACCTTATTTTAAGTCTTTCTTGATATTAGATTAGATTAGAATGATACAAATATATAAAGGTCTAACCATAAACATTGCACCATTCCTCGAATGTGGAATCAAATGAGGACAGAATTGAATTAAATCCTGGAAATTGAGCATATGCATTCATATGAACAGAAAATGCTTTTCAAATACCACAGATGATCACAACTTACAGATTGAATGCTCAATGTATTGGCTTTGGCTTTAAGAGTTTCAACATCGTGGTCCAAAAGATTTTTCCAATCTTCAAGTTGGGTTTCATCCTGAAACATCCAATGATTATTTAAATGTTCTGCATAATAATTTATAATAATAACCAAAAATATGTACCTGTGATAACTGGATTGTCACTTTATTTGGGAAAATCTTGCTTAGATGTTTCATTGTCTTTGGAATTTCCTTGCCTTTGTCATGCAGGCAACTCAAATTATCCTGTCAATCAAGTGTATGTGTTGCTTTTGAATAAGTAAATGAGAAAGAAATGAATATAGCAGTTGTGATGGATGACAATGCTATTTACGGAGGAAACTTAACTCTATGTACGCGATGAGCTACAAATAATATTGTTTCAAACAATTAGCCAATTCAAAACACATAAAAACATTAGTACCAGCTATAAAGAAGCTTGAAGAAAGTCAAAATTATTGATAAAAAACATGTTTTTAAAGTGAAAATAATATATTTAAAAAATGCTTTGTAACACATTATACACATTACGAAACGTAATGACAGCTTCAAGTTACGAAATAGAAGCGCATTATGGTGAAGTAGTCCATCCTGAAATGAAACACACGTTGTACTAAAGAATGATGTAGAAAAAATATATGCAATCAAGGCATCCCAAAAGACGACTTGCAAAAAACATGGGCACACTCTTATGTTAGAGAGATAGTTAGTTCACCAAGTGAGAAATTGTAGATGGAATTTATGACATCCCACAGCTTCGGCAGATCGCTTAGCCCCGTTCATCTTCGGCGCAAGAGCGCTCGATCAGTGAGCTATTACGCACTCTTTCAAGGGTCGCTGCTTCTAGGCAAACCTCCTGGCTGTCTCTGCACCCCTACCTCCTTTATCACTGAGCGGTCATTTAGGGGCCTTAGCTGGTGATCCGGGCTGTTTCCCTCTCGACGATGAAGCTTATCCCCCATCGTCTAGCCCACCTATCTGCAGAGCTAGCCTCAAAAGGTTTCTGCAAAACAAAGAAATTTCTCATTTTAGACAAAAGAAATGAAGCTCGACAGAAGATTGCGATAAAGAACCTTGTTATTGAAATTTCACCTCCCATTCCTCGTCATAAAATCTTCCCCATTGCCGACTTTCAACTGTAGGCAAAGAACAAAGAAAGCAATTCAGCAATAAAGGACAAGAGCAGTATTGCAAAATAACATGTTATTATAAGCATCTTAAAAAATAATGTGTATGGAAAGGGATACAAGCAAACCATTGCTGCTTGTAGCACATGTAAAACTATGCACTGATAGAGACACCGTAGCAAAGGATCAGCATAATAGTTGTTGTTCTTCAATGCCTATTAAATGAATGGAATTAATGACAGTTCATATCTATAACCAGACATTATAAAGGGTCTACATTGCTCAAAACTGTCATTCTTTCCTGAAGCTTTTGTCTTGACTTCTGAATGAGCGAAAATATTTTAAGTGACGATAATTCATTTTCATATTTGAAGAGACACAAAGGAACATAGATTTGTAGGAAAGAAAATCCAAGTTGAAAATACTAAGGCTCAACAGAACACATGACAGAAGAAGGAGCAGGCATCACCTGCCATTTATTTGCATAAATTGGCAATACGGAAATCAGTCCGATAGCGACCTCATACCAAGATGTATCAATAGTGCAACGAGAACATTCTACAAGTATTGCGGATACAGAGACAATCAGTTAAGGTGAAACATGAATTAAGATAGTAAAATGGTCTTCATGCATGTAGTCCAAATTACTTCTAATAAGGTCTACATCATTTAGCTTATTCTTGCAAAATACCTTAGGTAAATGTAGCCCTCTTCATCTGATAGGGACTCCTCAAAGCTCTTATAGTCATTCTCACTCAGGCTATCATTTCCACCTAGGCTTCCCAGGCCAGCAGTTCTACAGAGAAAAGGAAGGAAGAGAAGAAACAAAATATAAGCGCCCGGAATAATAATAATTATATATTGCAACTATGGACGTCACAAAGAAAAGCATAAAAACACCTATCCAATAGCATAAAAGCATCTATTAGAAGACAACATATTGTAAAGAAACTCTATTCCCTATCACATGCAACATCCTTGTTATCAAGCTCAATGTCGCCGTTCTAGTGTAATTTCTCGATATTTTGCCAACACCCTTACCATTGACAGGCTAATCATCTTCATACTTCAAGCAACCCCTGAAAGAAGTAATGCATTCAGAAGAGGGGAGGGAACTCCAAGTGACCTGTCAATTACAGAATAAGTATATTGCTGACAGAATATCACAAGTATAACAATCATACTGATTTGCCACATGCCAATATCATATCAAACAGACAAGCACTTAAGTGCTTCCTGAGAGTATCATGGCATTTTACAGCCATAGCAACTGACTTCATTGGAATCTTTGCAGAAAATGTTAGCTAAACTTTACCGGACTTTGTCTGTTACAGATGCCTCAAGCTCTTAAACTCGTTCTCGCCCAGGCTGCAATTCCACCTGGGCGTCCATTGCCAGCAATCTACAGAGAAAAGGAAAGCAGAGAAGAACAAAATATAAGTACCAGGATAATAATGATTAAATATAGACCTAGGAACGCCACAAAAAAAAAGCACACAAACACCTATCTGATGGTGCATCCTCCTGAACATCAAGGACCTTGTTCTTCATTTGTGGTAGGTAACCTAGTGCAAACAAACTCTTTTCCCTGTCATATGAAAAATCTTTGTTACCGAGCTCACTGTCATAAGTTTAGTGTAATTTGTCAATAACTTTTCCGCCAACCCCCTTGCCGTTCACAGGCCATCATCTTCGTACTTCAAGTTAACCTGCATATATCAACAAAAAAAGGTAGTCAATATCATATCAATTAGCTAGACAAACAAAAGAAGGACAAGTTTGTGCAGGTAAATATAAGTGCAAAACATTTGGCACACGCTGTAGTGATAGAAGTAATAATCAATATTCGCAACTGAAACTTTGAAATGATTAGTCACAAGTTGTATATGGTGCCTCGCATAGCCAAGCCGCGGCTGTGCATTGGAATACGCTTTGGAGTTGATGGTTTTTTAGGTGGTACTGGTGGCGTAGGTGGCAAACCCTCTGTTAAAATGCCCTTGAGAATATCCTAGTACATTTGTACTTTATCGCTACTAACGCCTAAAACAAGCATAGAAGAGAGAAAATAAATGTTCCACAAACTGAGCAAATAAATGTTCCAACAAAAAGGCTTAGTTCGTAGTTGATGGGAGACGAAAGGCAGGCCAGGTTTCAAAGAGTATTGGTAAAAATATATGACATGAAGATCGGCAGCATAAATATAAACAGTTAAAACATGGTACATGATGTGGATATCCAAGTCAGCAACCAAAATGAAAGATTGATATATTCGGAACATAAGGTCGTTAAGATCAGAAATTTGAAAATTCAAAATGCTTTCAAGACTGTTATCATTGATATTTGTAAATAGTTTCTAATATGAATAATATACCTGTAAGGAACAAAAAGATCACATAAGACTTCAAATTAGAGCATCCTCTTTGCCGATGTAATAAAGGTTGATAAGCTTGCAATGCTTTTTAAAGAAACAACTACAGAAAGATGAAAAATAAACAGCAAGGCAGGCAAAGTAATAGTAGTGTATAGAAACATCACCAAATTATATATATTATTTTTTTTAATATCTTCAAATGTTGCATTGATTCTAACTAATAAATATGGTTAAATAAGTCCATGAAGTAAATTTAATACCACAATTAGACTGTGGATAATCAATGCATGCCAAGTGTTTAAAATCTGAAACATAAGGCAACAATTATAGGAGTTCAAGATAGGACTTACAAATAACTCTATGTGACAATGAGGCAGCAAACAGTTATAACAAAGAAACACAAGTTAAGGAAGGATTGCGGAAATGCTTACTGCCGCGATGTCATCCATTTTCTCAAGCAAAGTTTTAGGTTGGAGCTGGGTTTGGGTGAGCAGCTTGTCCAACTTGTTGAACTCGAAGAAGTTAAGATCCAACTTGACCTGGTATAAAAGGGAACACACAATTAAACATGACAATATTGAATGTGGATCCTCTCCACTACAAAAAAAATATTATGAGCATAACTAAAACACACAGATTAATATATTAAATACCTTCTCTATAGAAAGCTATTGTTTTCTCTCAACAGGTTCAGGAAGCTGTGTGTAGTCATCATCTTTCTTGCGAACGACTCATCAACAATAATTTTTGTGCATTATAGATAAGAAAAAAATACTTGACATGCAAAATTAAATTAATAAAGTGAACTATTCTATGAATATATATTTAGATTCACATAATAGAATGTTAAATTAAAGTAAATAATTGCAATAACAATCAAAGCATACAAAAGTTATCAAACAACTATATGAGCATATGCGTATAAATCATAAATTGGCCTAACAAATTAAATTCAACAATTAATAAACTTAAAAGCTTATGAAAAGCATATTTAAAATCCTTTAACCACTTTGTAAATGTAATAAAAATTAAAAATCATTCAAGTTTAATTTTTGTTGGCCCATGATCAATCCTTCTCCAGCTTTATCTTCTTTCTTGGTAAATCGAGAAATGAATCATCATCATCAATGTTAATTGTGATGTCTTCTTGGATTTGAATTTCTTGTGCTATTATCTTTCCTTGTGCACGTTCATCCTTTGACTTCTCATCCAACTTTACAAGGAACTTGTATGTCTTTCCGATGTTGAGAACAAACTTTTGAAACAATGAACTCTGATTATTTTTCTGTTTTAATGAGAAAAAAAATTAAGATCTTATACATGAAATATATTGTTTTATATGTATATAATAAAATATAATAAAGTAAGAAGTTACCTCTTTTATATCATCCATGAATTTTTGAGCATCGCATCCTATCAACGTTTTTGCTGCGTCAAAAAGTGTGACTCTTACAGTGTCTGTTTCGTCTTCCACGATAATTTTAACAATATATCTACATTTTATATTATCATTGTGCATTAGATGATATTTATATATTTAATTTTTATATTTTTATTTCATGAATAATTGATAGTACTTTACCTCGGTATACTATCTTCATTGTTTTTTTGACAATTTTGACATTTGTTGTAAATAGTTTTATCTACTTTTTTATTGCAGCCTGTGCATGAGTAGTACCAAGCCTCATGTCTATTTAAGATATTACTTATTTTTCCAATAAAGCTGCCATATTGTGCCTGTAGATTTAAAAAAATTTAGTTAGTTATAATCGTAGTTTACATATAAACATCAATGAAACAATATATATTTATATTAGTTTTTTTTAAAACTGAAGCTCTTGATTAATTAATAATTTATAGTAGGATTTATAGTATCATACATTTGATGAGTCTTGTGAAGCTTGCAAAATATCAACTATTTTCATTTTCGTTGCATTTTTAAATAGCCTTGACGGAGCATCATTAGTCTTGATTTTGTCTTTTGAAAGAGCCCTGCATAAAAATTTAAAAATATTTAAAAGTCAATTTATTAAGTTACCTTTTTAATTTGAATTACCATTCTCGCATCTCTTTAGCAAGTTGTATTTCAGGGTTGATAAATATTGTAGATGCAATTTGCAAAGTCAAGCACATCTCCCCTGCATATATAATAGTTATAATTAGAATTGGATATTTATTGATAATTAATTTACAATTCCATTTTAAAAATTTTACCTTTGTACAATGCTATTTTAAAATCTGATAGCGTAATTATAGTTGGCTCATGCATATTTCCTTCAATCATTGAACCTTCATTGCCAGCTAAATCTCCGAATAAAGTTACAGATAATGTTATCTCACTGTGTAAGAAAAGTTAAGACAATTTTAGGTTAATATATTATATTTTGAATAAATAATTTATTGTAAAATAAAATCAAGCGTGTATACTCTTTGTCTACTATAATGATGTCCCGCCTTGTGTCTGCCTTATTATATCTTGTAACGTACTTGATCATAGGCTTGACATTTGATATCATTGCAAGAACATCTGCACATAAATTTATAATAAGTTGAAAATTCATTTATAAATTTTTAAACTAAAAATAAAAGGTGTTTAGAAATACTTACTTATATTCCTTGTATCCTCGTTGGAAATTGCCTCTTTGATTGAGATAAAGTTGTTCAATATCTTATCAAATTGGAAATTTACATTTGATTCTTTGATAGAAATGTTCTTAGTCAATGTCAACTCAATTGACTCATGTACATTTCCATAGAGCGGGTTTATTGGTTTGACTTCTCCATTTGAGATGTAAAGAACATGGTTCTTCTGAAGCATGTGCTTATACATTTCAATATTTTCTCCAAACATAATACCTTGTATTTTTTTCCCTGCAAATATTACTAATATTATCTCACAAATAACTAATACATTAACATTCATTTAAGCCTAAGATAAATAAGATAAGTAATAGATGACGTAAGTTATGTATAAATTTAGTTTTATGTGGTAAACTTTAAAATAACCATTCTCTAGATTTTATTGAAAGGTTTTCATAATTTTCGGGTAAAAAAAATTTCTATTTTAACTCATAAACTAAACTAACCTTATTTATATAAAGTTACATGTTATTGAATTAGAATTTGTACTACTTACTAATAAGTCATTTGATCTCAATTAACAAATTTAATTGTTTATACGGATTAACTCTTAGTAAAAAATTCCAATAGGTGCTACTTGTATAAACAATTCTATCAAAGTTTTTCAACACTAACTTAGTTAAGGGACTAACATGATAAATTAATATGCTCAAAATTTAACTTGATCATGCAAGTAAATATTAAATTTATAGTAAATATGCTTATTAAAAATTTAGTTTAATTAATAACTATTTTTTTGCAGTGTGTATAAAATGTTGTGTTCATGTCATATTCCAATTATTTGCTTGCTTATATTGTTAGACATACGTATACAATTAATTTACGTAGACAAACTAAGAAAGCATGATATTTGTTGTATAAAATATGCGAAAATCAATTACATTTTGTTTAATATTTAATAAATGCAGGAGTTTTTTTTATGATATTATACATAGTAAGGTGAAATTAATTAGTATAAGAATAAGCATCAACAATTATAATTTAATTTACATTTATAATTTTTAAATTTTTTAAAAATTGAGAATGCTCTGCATAGATTTAAAGTAATGATTGTTATTGCATGATAAAAAAGGATGCATATTGTACTTAGACATTGAATGTATTACTTTATTTAAGAATAAGTATCAACAAATATCAATAGAATTATAGAATGTAAAATTTTGATACATTACCTCTGAGTCTGCAAAAATTAATTTTAGTAGTTTTCCTGATCCTTTGTTGTTCTCATAAGATGACTCAATAGTTCTTAGGATAACAACATGAATCGTCCACTCTCGTTGAAATTTTTTTAGTTGGCTTATTTGGATGTGTGGAATTTGTGCTTCGTTGTTGGATGCCATTGTTCCTGCAAGATTTAGAATAGTTTGTTATATATAACTATAAATAACAACACATCTGAAGTAATAAATAAACTCAAAAGAAAGTTAAATGAGACTATTTATATATCGAAGATGTGACAATAATTATAATTATTTGAAATTATTAATTAGTATATTATAAATTCCTAACCTTCAAAAATGTTATTGGCCATTTGAATTATTCATCTTGGTCCTTTGGCTGGAGAACTTCCTTGTATACAACATTTTTTGTGTATTGTTCCTCTTCTTTAAATTTTCCATCTGATGTTATTAATACCTTGGTTGTCATCATAGAAGTACCCCGTGATAAAGCAACATATAATTGACCATGAGAGAATACTGGTTCAGGTAGATAAATACCAACGTTAGGTATTGTTTGCCCTTGGGATTTATTAATTGTCATTGCAAAACATAATCTTATGGGAAATTGTTTGCGTTTGAACTTGAATGGTAATCCTTCATCTTCTGCTGGTGACAATGGTATTCTTGGCAAAAAAAACTTCCTTCCCAGCATGTTGGCCCATTGTGATTTTAGCTTGAATTACGTTGTAGTTAAAATCTTGACATATCATTCTTGTACCGTTGCACAGCCCATTATTTGGATCCAAGTTCCTCAGTAAAATAATAGGACAATATTTCTTCAACATTAGCTTGTGTGGCGGTAGTCCATTAGGTAGCAAAGTGTTCAAAAATTCTTCTTGGTAATGATGATTAGTGTCATCAACTGCTTCATCAAAGCTATAGAATTCTTTTCCTTCTCCTGGAAACCTTTTTATTAGTCTATCATTTAACATGTCAACATATTCATTTTTTGTTGCAAGGATAGCTCTATCTTTCATATAGTCAATAGACTTAAAATTTTCGTCTAAAGATGAAAAAATTGAATTTATGAGAGAATCTTCCGGTAGCTCATCACCTTGATTCTGGATCAACATTGCATTAGGGAGTTTTATAAGATCCTGTGTCACTGTTGGTTCATCTCCATTCCCAATCCTAAGAAGGAATTCACTGAATGTTGTGTCTGATTTTGCTCTCATATTTTTTGAAAGTTGTAGTTTGATCATTTTTCTCCATAAATATGAGCTTACTAAACTTTCTTTGATAGTTTGTGATCTTGTTGAGCGAGGCACCACTGGTAAAACTTGTCTGAAATCACCACCAAATACAATTACTTTTCCGCCAAATGGTTCATCTTGATCCATTAAATCTCTTAGTGTTCTATCCAGCGTTTCAATTGCAACGCGTTTAGCCATAGCAGCCTCGTCCCAAATTATTAGACGTGCTATTCTAAGGAGTTTTGATGTCCCATCTTGCTTTGATATACCACACATAGATGAATCTGTTGTTGGGATTTTGATTTTAAATCTGGAGTGTGCCGTTCTTCCACCAGGCATTATTACAGCTGCGACACCTGATGTCGCTGTAGCAAGAGCTATTAGACCTTGAGATCTCACTGTGGCAAGTAGAACACGATATAAATAAGTCTTCCCAGTTCCTCCTGGACCGTCAATAAAGAAAACTCCACTTTTATTTGCTTCAACTCTTGTTAGTATTGTAGTGTATGCAGTAAGTTGTTCATAGTTGAGTTTTCTTGCAGCATTTACATCATCAGTTGAAATTTGTACATCTAGCTCTTCTTTAATTTCTCTTGGGTATGAACCTTCCTCTGTAATGTTATTTGCTTGTAAATGTGGCAAATCATAATTTTTAAGATCCTTTCCCATACTCTCTAAGTAGAAGTTAATATTGAGAAGAGTATCATTTATCACCGAAGCTCTAGTGGCATTTGGTTTTCTTGAGAAGTCTTCAGATAATGAATCAAGATATTTATCCCACAAATGTTTAACATCTGTAGGCTCACAATGAACCAATATAGTTGCAAACAAACGTCGAAGTGATGTTGGCATCTGGAAGACGATGGTTTCATCTAAGCACTCTCTTATGCTATCATCAGATTCCAAAAGACCCAATTTCTGAGCTGTTTGCTTGAAAGATTTGCAATGAGTACCATTTACCGTCAGTAGATCTTCAAATGATTTTGGACACCTAACATGAGTAATCAATAGTCGCAAGTAATATCTCTCTCCTTCAATTGGATTAGCCCCATTTATTCGACCTATCACTTGTCTTTGTTTTCTTGGTCTCCAAGATTTTGATGTTGAATCCCAAACATAATATTCAGGAAATTCAACATATAATAACTCCTTCTCATGGTCTTTTTCATGTTTCTCCTTGTTATCTTCTTTTATTTTTTTACACATATTAAAAAATTCTGTAAGCATCGTCTTGGAGACATGTTCTAAGTGAATCAATTTAGATAGGTCTTGATGTTTCCAATAAGAAACATATTGATGATTTGGCATGTGAAGTTGTAAGTTAATGACAGCCGGAAATATCTCATTAAGATGGAATTCATATATTCTCCAAAAAGCTTCTTGAGCTGATACCCATCTTGCATCTTGAAAATTTTTGATTTCATTCACAACTTTTTCCCCTTCATTATATTCAATGTTTACTGCCACTCTATCATGACCTTTATATATGTACTTATAAAGGTATTTCACTACCTTTATACCTGAGCATATTTCAACATTGATGTGACAGTTATAACGTGTCAGCAAATAGGGATTATAAGGTACCACCCATTGATTATTAAGGATTTTGTTTCGAACCAACATTGTTCTGTTATTTTTGCTCCTTTTATAAATTGGATAAGCATCTTTCGCCTGTAGTGATCTTGAAGAAAACTCTCTAGGGTAGTGATATTTACACTCTCCATTTTGCATGCAAACATTCTTCATATTTAACTCTCTACAAGGGCCATGCATCATATGTTTTTTAACCAGTTCATATAGGATTGGATTTTCGTACTGGTTTGGAATTTCTGCTGATACGTACTTATCATAATGATCTGATGAGACGATTTTGTGTTTTCCCATTAGAATAATCAACATGTGTGCATGAGGCAACCCTCTTTTTTGAAACTCGATGACATGAACATGGGCAGCAACTTTTCCAAATATTTCCTTTTTAAATAGATGATCTTTCATGTCTTGTAATTTTCCTCTAAATATCCTTGAGGTTAGATCCGGTCTATCATTATGTGTCTGTCCTAGATGTAGCTCCTCCGTGATTTCTTCCCATTCAGGATTGCATGTCATTGTGATGAAAATATCTGGTTTGCCAAATCGTTGTACCAAAGACATTGCATCAAGATATCTACGACGCATATCTCTAGGACCACCAATGAATGATGATGGCAGCACTATTCTTTTTCCGACTTGACATGCTTTTGCTTCTCCAGCAGCTACACTATCGACTATGCCTTGGAATAACTCTGCTCTGATTTCTGATTGTTTCTTTCTAAAATAATCAAGTCTTGTTGTTTCAAGCTTTATGTACATATCAACAGCATATTGATGGAACAAACGTCCTGCCGATGTTAATACTGTAGATTGTCGAGTGTCTCTTATCTGGAACTTATAACAATAATATTCTCGACATGAGACGCTTCCCGCCTTTGGTGCTTTAACACCTACAAGTTTACAAGTTAAGTTAATTTTTAATGTTTTAAAATTATTAAACAATTTTATTTATGATTTACCTTCCCTTTCTCGTTTAAATATATCTTCTGCAGATGCAAAAGTTTGCTGATTTACTTCATATGTTGTATTTACTTGTTTTGACCGGCGAATATCATTTTTATCCCTTCTTTTAATATTTTGGTGCCATCCTACATCTCCGCCTGGAAAGAGTAAAGGATATTGTAAAGGATCATAACAACCAAAATAGTGCTTAACTTGATGATTCTTGCCAGAGTGTGAATGGACAACTATTTCTCTCTCATACGGAACATTATCATTATTTCCCTCTACCCAGACAGCTGCAACCTGATCCACTGTTGGCGAGTTGTAAACACGTTGATCTACTGCGGCATCTCTATTTATAATGATCTTGAAGTCTTCAAGAGATGGAAAATCATTTAGTTTCCGCAGAAATTTTGCATATGGGTTTCCTTCAAATATATCCATCAATCTTTTAGTTGTAGTCGTACTCATGTTTGCATTATCTAATATTCCCATTCGATTTTGCAACTCATTCTCCGTATCGTAAAAGTATAGTTGAAAGTAGGAAGGCTTATTTTCTTCTGGAATAAGAGAGGGGAGATTATGATATATTTGTCCTTGTGCTCTAAATGTGAAAATACCCTTTCTGTTTGATGCAAGTTCTCTATCAAACCTTGCCCCAAATGATGTGAATGAGAAAATGCTATTATACTTTCTGGTTTGTCTTCGAAACTCAATTGCCTCTTGGGTTTGTACCGTATAAAGGGCATATAACTCATCATTAACATTCACATCTGCTAGGTGGATTTCACCATTGTGACAACAGGATGTTGGTGGCTCATGTTCAAACTTTTTTGCTCCACAAAATGAACAAGATTTTGGCGTCCGTAGTTTATGTAATAAGGAACATACTGGTTCATGTGTAATTTGACCTAGAAAAAAATAATAGTTTTTAGTGTTAAATAAATTTATATATATAAAATCATGTAATTATTTAAATAAATTATAAAATTAATCTATGCAAACCTCCATGCTCATATTCTCGCTGTTGCGCTCCACAAAACAAATCAATCTTACGTTTTCCCTTGCTATTGGTGCTACTCCCAGCTAAATCATTTCTTTTCCTCTTTATATTATTATCAATGACCTTCTGAATGTAAGTTCTCTTCTGATCAACATTCAACTGATTATATTTGGAGTTTCTACTCTCATGTATTAGAATGTGGTCTTCTGTTAAAAAATAATAAAATATACTATTAATAAACACAAATACACATAATGCAATAATTATATATATTTATGTTGAATTCAAACCTTGGTTAGAAGTCATTTGGAAGAAGGTACTCTTGTGCAAATGTACAGTGATTATGCAATCTGAGAAGTAGAATGTATATTTCTACAAGGAAAAAAATTTAATGTGTTAAATTATTGATTTTATTAAACATAAGTATAGCAGTGAATATAATTTGAGAGAATAAGTATATTTTATTTGATGTTCAATAGTACGTTAGGTTTTTTTTTTTGAAATTTGGTACAATATACATGCATCAGTAATCACAAATATATCATATGCTAAGGTTAATTCTGTTTTTTTAAGTCATATAATAATAATAATAATAATAATAATAATAATAAATTTTTAAGTGTATAAGAAGATAAATACAAGGAAATAGAGTTATCATACAAGGAAATATGTGTTATATATTGGGTACACATCTATATAAATGTTTATATGTATTCAAAAGTGTCCAAGGAGTGCCCGACATGGACACAGATACGCAAAGTGTAGGACACATATACAACGACCTAGATGAAGCGACTTTAGGTGTTAATGCAACATTATACCGCATAAGACTCTACAACTAATCCTCAGGTATAATCTTATGCGACTATGCCGCATTGATCTTTAGAATAAAAGATGACAACAAAAACATGCCCAGGGGTAGGATTATTAGATAATTAGATCAAAGCATTGCTTGTTTCCAAATACAAAGTGATATACTAATCATACATAACAAGATATTAAAGATGAATGCATTGGAGGAACTACGAGATCCTAGTTGCAAAATTAAACTGCTTACAGACATAATGAATGTATTTTCCAACAAATTAAAACATATCAACAACATCCATTCCAAATACAATTAAGAAACACAAGAATAATAATTGAGAAATAAACACAAGAATAAGAATACAAATAAATGTTTACAAAGGCACAGATATCATCTAGAAGCTTATTGACTTACTGTTAACGCAACAAGTTGTACCTTTGGATTCCTGTGTCCAATAAGCTTTTTAAGGCCTTTAACAACCTCCTTCGCTAGTCTGTTGTACATAAAACAGGTAAGAACTACAACATAAGGCAAATACAGATGTGATCTATTTAGTCAAGATAGACATATGGATGCATTTGATTTGCCAAAATATATAAGAAAAAAAATTCATGTTTATGGATAAAGATTTGACTGGGTGAATGCAATCTTCACATTTTTAAATTGCTCTTTGAATGATAGACTCCAATGGTGATCACCAAGCTATTAAGTATACAAATATTTAACTGTATGATAGATTATGTGCTATATATTTTCATTTTGGCAAGCTTTTGAGGTTTTATAATTAGGAGTATAGGCTGAAACTAAGATAATCAATAGCTAAAGTGAAACACCTAACACTTTCATATATTTATATTTAATCACTGAGAGTATTAAGTATTCCGTTACCAGAATATGTAAGGGAAAGTATCTGCCTACATTTACACTCAATATGAAAGACAAGAAAATACAACTGGGATAAATCTAGATATTGATGCTATACGTGTATTAGGTTATTCTATATGAAGTGAGAACTTAGCTATTTTATTTACAATCATGGAAGGAAATGGTAGGAGATGGAATTCAAGTGCCACTGTTATCTTCTAAATTCACGTAGATTTGTTTTTCCATCCGATTTAATTCTTAAATGCTATCTTAGACCAAAAAAAGAAATACATATCACATATAACAGATTTTCTCATCATTATTTTATTTTACGATTCAGTAAAAATAAAATATTATCTTAAATTTGTAACTATAACTGTATTCGTTACACCTCGTAGAATTGGGGACTGTAACTTTGTTTTGTGAAGCTGTTCTTGAATGGAAGGCAGGCTGCAGCTTTGATAGAAACCCAATCCTTTTCTCTCTCTCTCTCTCTCTCTCTCTCTCTCTCTCTCTCTCTCTCTCTCTCTAAAAGGAGGGAAAAAAAGGTCTGTACCTTCTTACATGGACTCTGTTTTTTGCTATTATGCTTAGGATTGACCTCAACTGTTTATAATACTTTTTGGTTATTTTGATTATTGGTCAACAAGAAAGTTGCAAGTTCTTGTACATCAGTAGCATTATTGGTTTCCATCTATAAAAAAAATCAGTCAGTAGGTCTAGTGCACATTTTTAGCTAATTATAGTTGACTATTGCCATATTATTATATCTATGATGCAAATGTATGTGATTCATTTATGTGGTTTAATGTTAATACATGTACGTCAGTATTTCACTTCTGTAATATTTTTCATTAAATTTTGTTGGTTTGAGAGAATATGTGTGACAATGTCAATGCAGAAATATGTGTATTTAAGTGTGCATAGTCTATAGCTTCTTTGTTATTTGCTTGTGATCTAGGCATATCTAGCATGGAAAGTGTTCAAATGGTTCACATGATAGACATTGTATGTGTGCCTGCACTATGGAAAGATACCAAATTTTATTTTTTTTCTCTCTATCAACTTGCTCATGAATTACTGGTTTATACATTCCTAACATATTGTTTGTTTTCTTAGTATGGACCTATTAAAGATATTGATATGAAGATTACGCCAAGGCCTCCAGGTTATGCATTTGTTAAGGTACTACTTTATGAAATCCTATTTATCAAAATGAATCAATGTCATGAAATGAATATCTTCTGTGGGGCCCTTTTCATTCGTAGCTTTGACTTTTTATAATAAAAAAATGCCTTCTAACAATTCAATGAAAGCTAAATTATGTTAGCCTATTTTATTGACTGCATAATTGAAATGAAATGTATATGAAAGTTGAAGTTTATGTGTTTGGGGCTGATATTTCTTATTGGTTCATTTTATGTTTAGATAGTTTAACCTAACCATTTATAATATATTTGAAAAATTATAATCTATTTGAAGTTCTTCACCTAAAACATGCAGTAAAGAACGATTCTGAGCTATGAAAAGAGAAATGTAACCTTTTGCTAAAGCCATTTATATGTATGGTTCCAACAGTATCAAAGTTAAAAATCTATTTGAAGTTCTTCACCATAAACATACAATAATGAACGATTCCAAGCTATACATTATGTATGCTAACATTAGTCCTTGTCTCACAAGGAATAAATTATTGATCAAATGACGAATACATTATTGCACATGACATAACTCAGGAGGGAAAAAAGCAATCATTGTTTTAATAGAGAAATAATGTTACCCCTTCTGACATACATTAAGTTCATGGAGGGCTATAAAATAGTTGTTTTAAAGTCATGCTAGTCTATAGACTCAATAAATCCAGAAAGAGAGAAAAGTACACTTTTTAGCATGCCAAATGGACATAAAAGACAGTGAGTTATGCTGCAACAGATGGAGTATTATGGGGTAAAAGATTTCCATATCACATAAATATGCATATTCAACTAATATACATAGACATTAGAAGAAAAGCATTGCTAAAGAGAAGCAGTCAGAAAACTTCAAGTTATCAAATGCAAAACCACAACAGATATTGCGTTATTTATTTCACTTCCTTTCACATTCAACCAAGTAAATTATAACAGGCAAACTAAATGTGGAAGCATATGGAAGAATCGCAAACTACTACATTGCAAATTTAAATTGCAGGAAGATAACATGATTGGTTATGTAAGAATATAAGAATTGTTAACTTGGACTAAAGTTGAACTTCTGCCAATGTTTGAGTAGGCCTTTATGCAAGCTATTGTAGCAGCTGTGACAAGTGTAATCAAACGGTTTTTTCTTGGGATTGATAGTGCTCCTCATGAGAGGGGAAAAAAATCTACTCAATTGAGGTTAGTCAGTATTTGAATATTACTTTTTCAGTAAAAATAAATCTACTCAATTGAGAGAGTTCTACTTCAAATTAAGGAGGTAAACAATAGTTTTTCCATCCTTGCAACACGCCAGTCACAGTTAAACCGTGCCACCCCCAATCCACCAGGAATACTTACTACCACCACCAACATGACACCGCACTGTCACCACAACCAAACAACATTTACCATCCCACCCCATCCCCACCCCACCACCAAACCCTCCCCTAACAACACCAAGAAAGAGTCATATCAATTTTCAACTGATTTCTTTAACGCTTCAGATTTGTATGTTTGTTGTTTCAATGTGTATTTTATTGTCAAACAAAGTTAACTACTTAGTAAATGCACATGTTCACGTGCCAGAGTGGTATTCTAAAGCCTGCTATTGTAAATATGCTCCATTAAACGTGAGAAGGTCGACTTCCGCTGATTTCTGCAAACATATATAAAATGCACACCAAATAATGGTGAACGTTTTTGAGCAAATACTATGTTGTCTAAAAGACCACACTTAAGATAGTACAACTAACATAATCTTGTCCATGAACCCTTTTTTATAACTTTTTGGAAGATGCTGATATTTATCAAAACTTGGACTGTCACTAACATTGTAGACAAGCTGTGATAAACGAAAATAAGATGCTGATATGAACCTACAGAATGTATCTAGCTGCTCATATGAACTCCATATATCTTTATTTGTTCTTTACTCGATTGTTTGATAAAAAATTAAACAAAAACCAAACACCAGGGTCGGGCCTAATAGCTGAATTCAATATACTAATGAGTAAAAAATGATCAATGCATATCCAGGAAATTGATTTCGAGTGCAGTTATCTGTTGATATTGTGTTATGTTTAGAATTTGATTTAGTTATTGTTGATGCCATGTGAAGGAAAAAAGAGAGGGTGTATGTTTAGGATTTGAAATTCCCATACGCAGAGTTGTTTCATTTTGCTCGGGAGCTTGGATTTTCCGAATGATGATGCCAGTTAAGTTTCGGATTAAAAAATAATTGTCATTTTTTCCCCTCAAAATCACGATAATAAACTCAACTGAGAATTTAGAAAATTAAAAAAAATATTTCCCCAAATTGAAAGCTTTAATATGAAAAACCATAAGAAGAAATCAACAGACAAAATTCGAAAATAAATGACAATCAAAATCTGAAAATTTAAATATCTAAACTAAACTCAACTTACTTTATAATGTCGATCAAGCTGCTGTTGGAATTTTTCAGACCTTGTCGCTTGAAACTATAAAAATTTTAAAATTGGTGAAAGTTTTATTAAATAATGAGAGGAATGAAGAAGTAAAAGGGGATAGTTAGAGCTAGGGTTTTGTATAAAGGGGTGTAGATGAAGAAGAAATACCTTACTGAATCCCCAATTGCAGAAATCTTTGGAGATGAATGGTGAAATTCTGAAGAAATAGTTATCTGTGCAGAAATCTGTAACGATTCAACTTCTACGGTGAAGAGTTCCGACGAATAATCGACATGTTTGCAAATTCGTGTAACTCTTCGGTTTCGTCGAAGAAGAACAATCGACGATCTCTTCGTCTTCGGCGGAGCGTAAGGCGTAACGGAGGCTGAATTTGAGGATGCTGTCGATGAATTTAATGTAACGATTATTAAGTAAGGGAGAAATAACGGAGGCTGAATTTGAGGATGCTGACGATTTTAAGGGAGAAATTGGGTATATTAAAGAGGGTTGAAGGTTAATATCGGGATAGGAAAGTTTTTCAGGCACCGGCTCTTTTAAAGGGTAGATAGATAGATAGATGTGCTCTTTCTTTGACCTGACCCCCAAAAATAATCACTTCTCTCAAAACACCTTCCCGTTACCTTTTTTTTTTCACCCAGCCGATCCCCTTTTCTCCCCCAACCCTAACAGCTCGTCCCACCTCCGACTCGCCGCTGCCGCCTCCGACTCCTCGCCGCTGCCGCCTCCCCATTTACGCTCTCACCCTCTCATCGCCACCAAAAACCAAATCAAAACCCTAACCCTAGTTTCTCTTTCACTTCTCGTCGAGCTGCTCTCCTACTCCTCTCTCTCCCCCCTCTCTCATCGCCTAGCCCCCACCTTCAACCTCCATCTCCTTGGGAATTTGTAAGTGTATTTTCACAATTATCCCAAAAATTAGTTTGGATTTTGGATGATTTTTACAAATTTTGGTCGGTTTGGTTGCAGCGGGGCCAAAGGAGTGGCTGAGGGGTCAGAAGTAGAAAGCAGCGAGGTACGTGTTGGATCCCATCCCATCGAGGCGTCGCAGCGGAGCCTGCGATCCATGTATCTCTTGATGAGTAAGTTCCATTTGTTATTGTTTTGATTTCTTCATGTACTATGCATAAATTAGTTCATCTGGGATTGAAAGTAATCAAGTGTATTCTGATGTTGGAAACTGAATCCAGTGTGAGTTAAATTGGTTTTCAAAACACTGTTGAAAAAAAAAACACCATGTCATGGTGTTTTTCTACAAAAGCACAACAAGAAAATCACCTTGATTACCAAGCACACCCTAATTATCGTAGTACTACGAAGACAATATCACGAGTCACTAAATTTGAATTGTACTAATTATACTATAGCTTTTATACACTTTTCCTAGACGAAGTCCTATACTGATTTATACTACGATGTCATATTCTTTCAGAAACAGAGACATGAATAAGCTACAATATCATATTGTTAATTAGATGTCTGTTCTGAATTAAAAGTTGGGAAGCATTGGAGAACACTAAAAACTATTAAATATGAGAATCTAAGATGAAGGCAGCATACTTCGAGAACTTAAACTTATATGCTTGGATTAAACATGCACTTGATGTCACACGAAGCACTTTGTGCTGAACTAATATTTCCAGTGTATCTGCGAGAAGATGGTCTATAATTCTATGAGTTGTATATTTCTGCGAGGTCATGTGGATTATGTTTACTCTTGATTTCGGACGGAGTCAAGAAAAAATGCTTGGATTTTGGCCTAGAGATATGGCAAGTTATTCTTCAATGACACATAGATGCATGTATCATCTAGCCGCCGACAGATGTTAGATTGAGGCCTGAAGCTATAAGAACTTGCCATAGCTATGGCAAGTTATTCTTTTCTATATCGACTTTGTTTGGTCCTGGTCCTGCACATGTGTTTTCTAATTTTCTTTTCCCCCCTTGTTTTCTTCCACTTTGGGCGCCCTCTCCTTGGATTGCCTTGACTAGGTAGAAGGGGTTACGGGAGCTCGATAACCATATAAAATTGTTCTTATCAATTATCAGAGGATTTGTTATATGTGGACAGGGAGCTAGTGACCATATAAATTTATACGTGACTCTAATATTTATATGGCATGCTATGTTGCACGGGTACTGGTACTGAACATAACCACCAAAGTTGTAAAATATAGAATATTGCAGACTGGTCCGATCTGCCACATGATATTGCACTGTTTCTATTGTATCAACTCAGTTGATACTAGCCATTTGCAGAGTCGGAGATGATGAGTGGACCAAAATAGAGATGGAACAAAACCAATATCTTGATATTGCGTGTTATAAAGGAAAAAATATTCGTGATGCAGTATGAGGGTCCATTCCATTGGTGGTTGTTGATGTTGTTCAAGACTTTTAGGATCACTACGATTAATGTTCTCGATCATCCACTCATAAGAAAGGGAATCACTTGATCTTGGCTAAAGTTTGTGGACTGGATGGTTGCAGGTCCAATTGCATTTATTACTTGGAGGATTATATCGTTAATTAATGATAGCGTGCTTGGTTGTCAGATTGATTGTGGTTCATTCTGGCTAGAGGACGGATGAACCGGCCCATTGACTGAGGAGGTTTTATCATTTTGGTCTGCATGCATGCACCTGGATTTTGGTGTATGCAGTGTTTTTTGTAAAGGGGATTTCCAATTTGTTTTATTCGAACTTATCATATTGACCTATTATTAACTTGTAATCAAACTGCCCCTCAGTTCTTTCTCTATGCATATACAGTTTGCATATGCTGTAAATTGTACTGAATGATGATCACAAATTTTTATAGATGTTTTAAACTCGAAACAGTAGCATTACTCTGTAGTTTCTTCATTACTAATTTGGAGAAAAGTAAGGCTTAACTTGTTATGTTTAGTCATCAACAATAGAACCAAGATGAGTGCTTAGTAAATGTTGCATAGTTTTAGGAGTTCAATTTGAGTTTTTGTAATTCCTTAAATCTACAAGTGAAAGAGACACCTCAGTCTAAGTGGATGCAATTGACACCCCCCCCCAAAAAAAAAAAATTCTATGGGCCCATGCGCATAAATTATTCATGTTGGGTTAGAATGTATCCGGTAGTTGACATTTGACAGTCCAGATGTTAAAATTAATATAAAAATTATAATCCTCGATCCTCACCAACACTTTAAAGTTTTGTTGTGATGGTCAAATGGACTTAATTTAAGATGATATAACAGTGACCCAGGATCAAATCCCCATTGGCCACAAATTAAAGCAAAAATTTTAAAAATTGATACCGTTGCATGAGTTTAGATTTTGGCTCATAAAAAGGCGTTCAACATAGGAGGGAGGGAGGGAGTGGGCGGGGGGGCATTGTTAGAATATAAAAAATATAATCTTTGATTCTGCCATAACTTTAGAATTTTGGTCTAATGGCCAGAGAGACTAAATTTAAGACCAGACAATAAGTTTATGTTGGCAAAATTGTGTAGGAGTCAATCCTTGCTTGTCAAATATGAAAAGAAATTCTTACATAAAATAAATTGAGTTATTTTTTTATTTACAAAAATTAAAATTATATAAAAGAAGCTAAAAGAGTTTGTCTTAGATCCACCTCTAATTCTCCTTACATCCACTAATTATAATATGCCAACAACTTCGATACTGTAAAAAATAATTTTTGGAGCAACGATGGCAAATATTGTAATAGTTTCATAGTTTTAGCTCACACAATTTCACACTGGGCCCCACTCACGTAAAATATAGCTCCATTGTCAAATAAGAGTAATTATAGTGAACTTTAGGGTCAATTTATTTGGGCCACAACTAACTTATTTGTGTCATCGTCTTCTTCCTCTCGAATTATTTGTTGCCTGGTATGGCTGAACTCTATTTTACTCTTCTATTTAATCAATAACGTTTCTCTATCCTTTTGTTGTTGGAATGTGAGGTATAATTTCTCCATTTATCCAATTATTAATCCAATCCTCCATCTACGGTTGCATCATGCTCTTCTAGTAGATTTATTTCAATGGGTCTCATGGGTCAAGAGAGTATTTGTGATCTTTGTCATTGAAGAAAGATTTTAGGTACCAAATGAGATCCCGGGCCCCCGGCCCCCAACTTCTCCAAAAAAATATTTTCGGAAAAGAAAACTCAAGTATTTATTTGTTAACAGAATTAATTTTAGTTTGGGTTCATAGTTTAGAGAACCAAAGCTTCCATCTTTGAAACTTACAAAGTGTAAGATTTTTTTTAATGGAAGAACTGTAAGATTTTGAGCTAGACTTGAGAGGAGTTGAACTGCTAAAGAATGGAGGAGAATGTGAGCAAAAGAAACTGTTTTGGAAAAGAAAAAAATAGGAAATAAAAAATACATTAAAATGGCTAAGACAAAATTACCCCTTTTTATTTTTCAGCAATATTTTATTTTCTATTATTTAAAAACAGCTATTTTCGGAGTACCGAAGCATAGTTGTTATAATATTAACAATCTATTTAGCTACCTCCTTATTACATCATGAAATGATCTTAATCATTCAATTATATTTTTTTTTTTATTTTCCTGGCAGGAGGAACCTCATCTCCAATGAATGTATTCATTTTGTCCTATTTGTAGTATACGTCTATTATACATCTACAAAAATAATCTTAACATCCTCATTTCTACAAAGCCAATACTTTATTTATGTTGTTTCTTAATTGTCCAACATTTCTGATCCACTAAGTATTGTTGATTTTGTAGTTGCTGCATGTAGCTTTCTTTAGATTTCATATACATTATTGGGTATGTAAGATTTTAGAAGTATTTCTCCACAATAATAGAAACTAATTAATCATAGATTAAATATCACTAAGCATTCTTATACCCCCCAACTTTGTATAGTTTAGCAATGATACCCAAATCCATTAAAAAAAAAACAATGACACCCAAAAGATTGAGCAAAATTCTATACGGTTAATATGTGATTAGAAAGTTAGTTTACAAATCATTGTTTTTCTATATGATGTAAATCACATCATTCGTATAAGGAAGCTTCTACTAAGATTCCTAGAGTTATTGAAGGTCTTGACCAGAGTTAACTGTTTGACAAAAAAGGGAAAAAAAGAAGAAAATCAAGATAGCATTGGGTTGAAATTGGGCCGGAAAGTAGCAATGGTTGTTTTGAACTTGGGCCTAGTTGCTAACCCAAAACTTAAACTTCCTAAAAACTTCGTGAACTTCTCGACTCATCTTCTTCTCTCTCGTCTCGCGTCTAACCCTAGAATCAAGAGAGCTCGATGATAGCGCAGTGACGACGAAGAGAGCTCGAGAAAAGTCTCATCTACTCTTCGCTGAGGGGTTCGAATTGCAAAAAAAAATTGTGAGTTACTGAGGTTTTGCGCATTTAGGGTTGTTTAGGGGTTTTCAATTACCATCTAGTTAGAAATGGAATTGATATTTCGATATCTGTTAAAAATTTATATTTTTGTGTAGTTTACATGTAATTTCTTGTGTGAGTTCCTCTCTTGCTGCAAATGAGAAAATTTAGTTTTAATAAATATCTTTTTGTCCAATTTTAGCAAAGAAATCGTACAGTATTACGAAACATTAAACTTTTTAATCCACTTAATCCACTTCTTTAAGTCCAAATTGAAATCTTTACATAGCTAAAACGATTAAAAAAGATAAAAGATTGTTTCTTGTGGCATATGGAGGTATTATTGTTGACTACGCGAGCCAAGAAGATCATGATAGATAGTTTGATCAATATTTCATGGTCAAATAGAAATGGATCAAATGTTTAACTTAGGGAGCGTTTGGTAACGAGGGGCGTTTTTGCCGTTTTTTTTTCAAAAAAAAAATGAAACGTCTTTGGTAAATGAGGTGTTTTTTTGACCTGACCCGTTAAAAAGCTCAAAATTAAATGCTTCTCAAAACACCTAAAAAGGTGTTTTGAGTTCCCGTGGCTTTTTCTCCCCCCAACCCACGGTAAAATTTCATTGTAATTATTAACATTAGAATTTATGGGGGAGGGGGATTAATATGGATTTTTTTTTGTTTTTTTGCTAAAGATTTACTTGTCGAGTGAAATTAAACAGAAATCAGAAATTAGCAAGTATAAAAGCAGCATATAACCAGGTTCTAAGAATGGAGATATTTCTAGTGAATTTGAACTTCTCTGTTTGATTTGGCTACATGGTTATTCAAGTTTCTTTTTACTTTCAATTTTTGTATGAAGATACAATCAGAAATTTTCTAGGCTTTCTATTTTAAAACAAGATGTGAGCTTTTTCTTAATGAATTCTTAACCATGACGGATACAAGTGAGCAACTAAATGTAGACATGAGCTCTTTAACAGCTCCAACTAGATATAATATTAGTTGTCTGTGGTTTTTGCTGAATGCCACTTCAAGGTTTTCAAATTGCTTGTTCTACTTCGTAGACAACCTGGAAATGGATACATCATAATCTAGATCAAGCAACTAGGAAAAATATGAAGATATGATCCATGGGTGAGTATATACCTAACTTTAAATGGCAACGCAAAATGATTTGTATGCTATTAAATATAGAAACTAGCACAGGCTGCACAGCTTTACCTCCACATGCCCAGCATGGAACAGATCAAATACACCATCGATGTAAACTATGCGAGAATCTGGACTTGGCTGTTTTCTTTTATCACCAGCAAAATGAGCAAACGAAGCTTCAATCAGTTGGGTCGATTTTAAGACGGAGAAAAAAATTAGGAACTTCAGCTCATGCGTAGACAATATTAAACAGGAATCATATGCAAACTTCATCCTGAATGGTTTCTTGTCATGTTTTTGGAAGGGGACCAAACATTCAGTAGTTATATGCTACTTGTCATGTTTCTTGTGCATGATGTATACTACCAGTAGTTATGTGCTACTTAAACATTATAAACATTTTTAAAA
>BQKN01000558.1:89707-109234 GCA_022839385.1 Asparagus kiusianus
AGTTAGATATTTGAATTGAAAAAATGAAATATGCTAGATATTTGAGTTGAAATGTTGATTTGTTTTATGCTATTAAATTGGTATGTTATTTACATTTTTGTATGTTTAGACTATAAAATTTATTAAGTATGCTTAGATTGCATTAGGACATTATATTATACATATACACATCATCCGATATTTACTACATATCCCCTAACATTATCCCCAATTTCCGCTGTCCGTCATGCATTTTAGCCATCCAAGAAGAACCCGACATCCGGCATTTAAAACCTTGTTTGTAACATATACTGTAAAACGGTATTCTCTAAAAGTTGACACTTAACAAATCAAATAATATGAGTTTTCAAGTTATGTATATCAACAGTTACAAGAGAAATCATAATGCTTTCTTAAGTCCTCTTGATGGAAATTGTGGAAAAATTTATATAAATGTGTCAACAAGTAAAATGGAATTGCTCTAGATTTTTTACTTCTTAGTCACTTATTATGAATCTCCAATACGTACCAAATATAATCTTTTGGATACATCATAGGTATATTTGATGCTGACACTAAAATTTTGGAATAAAGGTTCCGCTGTTGTTGTTACAGTAGGTATATCTGATAAATATCCATCAAGTATCTACTTTTCGCGTACATAATAGATAGAGGTATACCATCTACGTTGAATCATCTGTGCAACACTGCTTCTAAAAGAGGTGAATGCAATCTGTTTGATGGAGGAAAAAAAGGACTTGCAGAGATGATCCATAAATGCAATCCTAAATGTGTTTCAACCACTGCCTTGTTTCCTTGTCTCATTATATACAGCATGGTTCATTATGTTTTTTATATACATTTCCTGATTTCTGATATGGCAGTATGTATTGCTGAATTCTCGATAATGTATTTGCATGTTACCACATTCCAATCATCTGGTTTCTTTTTAACTGCTGACCCTTTTTGCAGATATTGAGGTGCATGCAGACCATTTCTAAATTTCCATAGGCCTTTTTTCTTGGGGTTTATCATGTTTTATGCATGGCGTCAACAATTCTCTTGCACCTGCAGAATTTTTGGCCGTTTTCCATTCTCAAGTCTGATGATTTGAAACTCTCAAATCAACTGGTTGGTAAGCTTTCAATCCCAGAGCAGACTAAGCAGTTTGTTTTCGCTGTTCGTGAGCCTGAATCAAAAGCAGTAGTTTATATTTTGGCTGCACAAAACCTCTCCGAGCAATCTGCTATTGATGCTGGATACCTGATCAAAGAAATTCAGCCTGAAGCAGTTGTGGTTCAGGTTGCCTCATCAGCCTTGGATGAAATACAACTTGAGGAGAAGAATTTGAAAGATGATCAAGTAAACAATATACCGACCTCATCATTTGGCGTTCTCAGAAGATGTCTAACCGATAAGATCAACAAAGATCAGTATGATAAATTTGCGGGATGCCAAGTTTTGCAAGAAATTTTTGGGATTGGATTGTATGGTCATTTCTTTGCTGCTAAACGAGCATCAGAGGAGGTTGGGTCCCGATTCTTGCTACTTGAATCACCTTATGAGAGTGCTAACACTGCAGAATCTCCAGGCACCATTGGAACTGGTGATATAAGCTCAGCGTTAAATTTACAGCCAGCACGCTTTCTCCCTAGAAGTGTGAAACCTTCTGTTTCAAGCTCTCACAGGTTTTTCCTCACTGATGCGCTTCAGTCCCAAATGGTAAAGGTATTGACTCCCTCTCTCAAGTTATCGCTTCAAGATGTAGAAGCCAAGAAATCTGAAAGCGAATCAATACACAGCACATATGAGGCTCCTCAGCCATTTGCACAATCTGTTTATCCTTTACTGGCTGATCTCCATGACATATTTAATGAGCTTCCAGCAATCAGGAAAGCCTTTGTTTCTGCTCAAGAAATGCTTGCCAGTATCAACCTAGGAAAACCAGTGGGTGCCCAACTTCTATCTGAAGTTCACAACTTTCGGATTGCAATCGAAGGTCTAAGAATAGCTTTGAATAATGCAGCTCACTGTCCCATAAACAAAGTGGAGAGTGGGAAGTCAGAAAGCAAGGTGGAGTTTTCCGAACTCTCTTCTGATGAGAAATGCCATGTTCTCTTTGCACAAGCCCTTAGGAGCCAAGCAAGCAAATTTGGAGGACCAATTGTGGCAATAGTTGATGCTGCTAGATTAGCTGATCTCAGGAAGCACTGGACAACTGCAGTGCCTTCAGAGATTGCAGATTTAGCTGGTAAATGTTTGACTCGCAATTACTCCAATGAAAATGTTGATGACTATGACGATGACAATGATATTGTGAAGGAACAACACACTGGAAAAAAGAGGCTATTATCAGACAAACCCATGGTTGCAGTCGGTGCAGGAGCAACTGCAGTTATTGGAGCTACTTCTTTATCGAAAGCTGTTCCAGCTTCTACTGTCGTCAAGATCACAACTTATAAAGTTCCAGCTATCTTAAAGTTCAGTTTAGCAAGCCTCAAAAGGCAAACTTATATGGGTCTAAGTAAAATTCTCGGTCCATCAAAACTTTTAGCTCCTGGAGTAGCGAGCGGAGGAACTAAAACCTCTGCTACCTTGAAGTTCACAGCATCAGGTGAGAAGATTCGCGCGGTCGCTCACAGTATGATAGCCTCAGCCGAGAGGACTAGCTTGCTAGCAATCAGGACATCATTCTATGAAATAATGAGACGTCGCCATATCGGAACATTTAGGGTTAAACCTTGGGCTACTTTTGGATGCAGTGTGGCTACTTGCTCAGGGCTTCTAATGTATGGAGATAGGATTGAATGTGTTGCTGAGTCTGTTCCTTGGGTTCCTACAATTGCTAGTATGGGCCGAGGACTCCAGAGCTTGCAGCAAGCTTCACAGGAAGTGAAGGAGACGAGTAGCGTAAAAATAAAAGAGGCTTTACAGTCTCTGATGTATCATTTGAAGAAAAAATAAAATTCAAATTTAGTAGTATAGTTACTCTGGTGAGTTTTCTAGTTGGGAGGATATACACTTCCAGATTTTGAAGGTTGAGCTCATACTGTGGGGCACATACATGACTTTATTTTGTTTGCTGACTTTCTGTAATCTTGATTGAGGTCTGGCTTAGGGGTAAATAAAGGGGGGTGTATATTGATGTGGTTGAATATGAGGTGTGAATAATACCTAAATGGGGAGTATTGCATGTTCATGTAAATCATTTTGATGCATTTGCTTGTATATATGAGTAAACAATACTACTTTGAACTGCGTCAACTATGAATAAGTAATTGATATGCCTCAATTTTTGGCTCTCTGGTGGTGTTGATCCCTTCATGTTCTTTAAGAAGGAATTTCTTCCTCTTTCTTTTTCATTTTTAATTTGTCATCATAGACAGAAAGAGAATTCTCTTCCTGCTTCCTGAACTTGTAGTTGATGCCAATGATTCGATGCTACCGATACAATTTGCCCAATGTCTATAAATATAGATCTGTGATGACTGGCTATAGAATTTTAAATGCTAATTGGCAATGCTAGTACCTTGTCCGTAAACAAGTGTTGAGCTTTTACAAATGTCGATTGTCCTACTCTCGCCAGAGTTTCTTGATAAAGACATCACCGCGTATGTATTCAATTTTCTAGTCTTTCTTCAAATGTTTTTAGGCAGTAAGTACTGTTTGCAAATGTGCGAGAATCTGGCTAGTGCTAAGATGCTAGCTGGTTCTCGGAAGCTTCTTTTTGGCTTCTCAACGATTGCTTGGCAATCACTGGATGTTGATTCTCTTGTTCTTGGATGAATATGTTCACTCGAGGATGAAGAAATGCTTTGATGATTGTTTTTCCTGGGCGCTGCAACTCTCCTGATCTTGCACGCCCTGATCAAGTTACAATTTTCTGGGTCCTTTACTGGATCATTAAAACTTTCATGATATTACTCAATAACAAACCAATTGACTGAGAAAGATTCAGGCCAACCCCTTCAAGACATTGCAGAACCTATTTCTAGCTTGCACATACTTCACAGGATACTGCAAATTCACCAAAAAAAAAAAGCCCTTCAAAACTGACAACTGCATGTCTAAGTATGCATCAAGGAGAAACTTCACTATAAGGAAAAAGAATGTAAGAATAATTTTAAGATCTTATTTTAGTTGGGGAAAAAACCCTACATCCCCTTGATCCTTGATGAGATGGTTGATGCTTAAGTCTACATTGTTATCATGAGAATTATAATGAAACATAGTTCATCAATTATCCTATCGTCAGTCAGATGCCCAGCTGTGAAACCCAGTAGTTGATTTGCTCACGTACACATTCTGAACCTGTTGACCCATAGGACCGGAACTTCCTAACACAATTTTCAACTCCAAGGAAATCATAAACATCATCCTCAAATGCCGAATTTATGTCTTGTAGATCATTAAGAGTAAGGTCTGAAAGCTGGCAATTCTTTGAAACGCACAAAGCAACAGATCTCCCAACTATATCATGAGAAGTTCGAAATGGAACTCCCTGTATCGAACAAATGACGGAAATGTAATATGTGGAAACATAAGTCACTATCATAGAAAAAATACAAAATAAAGCACATTTTACAGAAAGAACTAATGACTAATGAGTCAACATATCTTACACTAGCTTGCTAAAGTGATGCTCATGCTCGCAGTGAAAAGATATAAATAAGTTAGGTTTACATTTGCATACGCATCACTCAGCTTGAATCTCAATCATCTTAACCAACCAAAGACTCTTGTTTGACAGGTAGATTATTGGATTAAAATTTTCAAAAACCAGCAGGCTGGGACTATAAGTAGTAAGTACCCCACTCTATCTTGAATTTGGCTAGGTTCAGGTTAAAGATTAGACCCAACATCATCTGTTTGATTGGAAAAATCAGATTTCAAGTCAAAAGCGATTTTTTTTTTTTTTTGAGGCTTTTGTGATCTGTTTGTTCTTCCCTAAAGATTGAACTGAAAGTATATGACATGGAATCAGGTTCATTTAGGGTCCAAATCAATAAAACACATCTTGTCCATGAAGTAGACTGCAAGTATGGTACAATGCTATTCTTGGGAAATGGTAACATGAGCTAGGCTTACCTTGTTCACAAGATAATCTGCAAGGGTAGTAGCATCAAGATGTCCAGCTGGTAAAGCCTTTTGTATTCTTGCATGGTTGAAGGTGATGTTATATGCAAATTCTGCTGTTACTTCAAGCATCCCGGTGATAGTTCTAACGCTATCAAATAGAGGTTCCTTATCTTCCTGTTTGGGAGGAAAAAAAGAACACATTTGATAACTGAAAAACAGCAAATGGAAGTCGTAAGAACATTCATTTTTTTAATTAAAATGTATCAGACAGACTAATAAGTTAATATCTATATGGAAACGCTGGCAATACTTGGAGGTCGCGGTTGTAGGCTTGTGGGAGCCCTTTGCACAGGACCAACAGGGTTGTAAGGCTTCCAATAACCCTAGCTGACTTTCCACGAACAAGTTCCATTGGATCTGGGTTTTTCTTCTGAGGCATGATACTACTTCCCGTGGAAACAGAGTCACTTGGGGTCAAGAATCCAAACTCTTCGGATGCCCACAGAACCCATTCTTCACCTAGCCTTGAAAGATGAATGGCAATGATCGAATTGGCAGCCAATAACTCCAAGACAAAGTCACGGTCAGATACTGCATCAATGCTGTAAAACGCAACAAATTATTCAGGAAAAGTTGCAGTTCAATTAAATATTATTTGTTATTTTAGACAGGTTCTTTTTTCATCCATAAGCTAAAAACAACTATTATTCTTCTGGAATACACAATCTTAATCTGCGAAAACTCTTCAAGAGAAAGTCTATTGGAAAGACACTTAAATACTGACAAATTTACAAAATTAAGCAAGACATATGACTAGCAGCTTTAGTATGCAATCTCAAAATTCAGGAAAATCTTAATCAATACCAATGTTTAAAAAAGCCGAAGCGCAAGGCGAAGCGTTTGACCCGTTTGATCCTTTGACGAAGCGAGGCGTAAGCTTCAAAGCGTGAGGCATTAGCTTCATGAGTTTTAAGTATTTTAATTTTGAATTTGTGAAAATTATTGAACATATAATATATATTGGTATAATAATTTTCAAATATATATACAGTCATGTCCTTAGTAAATAAGAATTAAACATGTGACATATGGAAATGAATCATAATAAATTAAGCTACATGCGGGTATTTAATGTTTTTATATAAACTATTTACACTCATATGGTCATATGAAAATACATACAGGTATTTAATGTTTTTATAGTCTCCTATCTTGTCTAAAGCATGCACTTCAAAAGAAAAAAGCTTTATGAAGCGCGATGCGCACACTTCAATTATGCTTTAAGCGACGAGGCATAAGCTTCAAGGGATAAATAGCTTCACCCTTGAGTTTCGAAGAGTTTACCCTTCAAAAAGTTGCGAAGCGAGTTTCAAAAAAGCTTTTTCAAACATTCCTCAATACCTTATTTGTTTAGCCAAAGAATAAATTAACTTTAACAGCTGATAGAAATGCATACGCTTTCATTGTAACTGATTTGGTTTACTCAATATTGACTCAAACTAATTACGGGTAGTGATGGAACCTTAGCATGACAATGTATCCTCTAGATTTAAATATAAAAACTGCATGTGCTTTTTCCCCTCCTTTGTCTTTGCTGATTCAGTGTGGAAGACTCTTCCTCAGGTCCTCATGAATGTGAGACAGAAATAAACAAGGATCAGAGATACAAATGTGTTAGGTGTATATAACTATAAACTGGCAGTCTTTTCCAACCATTGATATTAACTCAAGATAATCTTATATGTTGAATCTCTTTGGACTACACAAGAAGAAACTACAATAACGATTCTAAGCATATATGAACTGTGAATATATGTACACTAGAGAGCTAAAAACACAAAAGTAAAGACTTACCTATTTCTCATAGGTGCAGTAAACGCTAATGCATCAGAAGTCATGAATCGGTTGATAGGAAGGCCAGTACCAGCCAAAGCACAAGCACCCAAGGGGCAGAAATTCATTCGATCTTTGCAGTCAACTAAGCGACCAGCATCACGTTCAAGCTACAAGATATCACTATGAATAAGCCAAATGTTTCGGAGACTAAATTCAACAAGAATGATGGCATTCCACTAGCTAAAGATGCCCAAGCAATCAACCAAACTTGGTTCAAGATGTTCAATTCAGCTTCCACTTAAAAAAGAAACTAAGAAGTGAATTTAGAAAGCTAAATTTAAGGGGAAAAATGATGCATCATTGTGTTAATTTAAGGGGGGAAAGGCTACACGAAAAGACAGCATATGTAAACTCGATATTTTCAACGCCAAGAAATCAAAGCCTGGCAAAAATTGATTTAAAATTGTATAAAACAGAATCTCAGTCCTCTTCAATAAAAAACAAAACGACTTCAAGGTTCACTGTTCACATATGACAAAATGTGCAATGCAACTGAATAGGCAGTTAAAGTATTTCAGAGTCCTTTGTCATATGAGGATCCTGAAGTCCTTTTGTTTTGAGAGAAGATGACTAAGATTTTTATTATTCATTTTTTAATTAATTCCCACCAAGCTTTGATTCCTTAGTGTTAATATCGAGCGGTGCAATGCAACATCCTGAAATTGTCATATCCATACGAAAACTTATTACATAAGAAGGTGACAAAGGTCTCCAGGATTCTCGTATGACAAAGGTGCAATGCAACATTCCTAAGTATCCATATGAAACTTCATTAAATAAGAAGGTGGCAAATTAGAAATGCTTTTAGATATATAAGAGGGATAAAATGCATGAGAAGGCCTCTTACCTGCTCAACATATGATAGCAGTAGATGTTGCAACAAAACTGGTTGTGCCCGCTGAAGATGAGTATATCCAGGAACTATTAACCCTTCATTTTTTCGAGCTAAATTAACAAGTGCCACCTGAAATTTTGAAATTTGACTTAGCTTTCACAAATTATTACCTGGCAGATAATTATTATGCAAAAGAAAATGCAAAATAAAAAAGGAGCAGATTGATTTTTCAAATTGAGTTATGGGCAAGGTTACAAAATGCCTAATGACTTGTGTTGCACATATCTAGGAGAAATGACAAGCTCCGGAATTTGACTCTCTAGCCCTATGTTACCCGGGTACTTCTATAATGAAGTCGTACCCGTACCGGACACGTACCCGACACTTTCCTGTACCCAAACTTCATGGATAATTCTTGAATATATGCATGCATTTATTACAATATGTACTCAATTATACGATATATGTGTTAATTTAAAACACTTGTCAAAAACTTCCTGGACGTAGAGCTTACGCTTCACATCCATCTTTTGAAACTAATGAGATACGGGTCGGATTCGTTTTAGTCCATACCCAAGTTTAAAACTATATAGTTAATGGGTCGTTTAGATGTCTATTAAAAAAATAAGTAGTTTACAATTCACGATAATCAATATGATAAAAGAAACTAAAAAAATGTGATCGGAATTTTAATTCTAATGACCTACGTTACTCGGACACGACGGTTTGACCGTCGTACCGGTGTCGATACGACCCGACACCGATCCGGGTACGAAATACGGATCGGATACGGTGGTTGGCACTCGGATACGGCGGAGCTATGGCTGCTCATCGTCGACGAAGGAGGTGCGGTGGGGCTGCAGCTGCTCGCCGTCGACGAAGGAGGGGGAGGAGATGGCTCCTCATCGTCGATGGAGGAGGCAGAGGTGGCTTCGACGAGTTCGAGCTTCGACGAGGAACAGAACGAAGGTTAAAGACGGCTCGGAGGTTGAAGACGAAGCTTCGATTGTTCGACAGAGGTTGAAGACGAGCTCGGAGGTTGAAGACGAGATCGAAGACGAGGATCCGAGAGGCTTCGACGAGGAACAGAACGGGTCGATGGAAATTTCGTGGCGGCGTCGGGTGAGTGAGAATTAGGGTTACGTAGTTTAGTTTGCGTTTTAGGTTTTGGGTTTTGGGTTTGGGTTTTGGGTTTGGGATTTTGGGTTTGGGCTTTGGGTTTGAGATTTTGGGTTTTGGCTTTGGGTTTGGGATTTTGGGTTTGGGTTTTGGGTTTGTGTTTGTGTTTTTGGGTTTGGGTTTTACAATAAATATTTGAAGCAAGTAAAAGTGTATACGGGATAGAGGAATAAAATTTAATTAGTTGTACTTCATTAAATAAATTAAACTATTATTAAAAGTGTATCCCCGTACCAGTGTCGAAATTTAGGACGGTGTCCCCGTATCCAAAATTTTCAGAATTTTCGTATCGGACACTCGGATCCGCACCCGTATCGGATACTCATACCCGAGTCCAGGTAACGTAGCTAATGACACATGAAGGGGAAAAAATTATCTTATGTACAGTATTAATTCAATATATATATGTAGTCGTGTCCACGTACCCTACATTTTACAGTTTTGTCGTGTCCCGCACCCGTACCAGTACCCGTGCCCGTTTCCATGCAACTTAGCTCTAGCCTCTTGGGCTTGTTTCATGACTAAGACTGAGCAATAAATGTGATAATATGGAGGAAAGCTCATGACTTTACCTATTTCTCTCCATTGCTTCCAGGGTAGGAGAAGAGGTGACTCTTTACGCGCATGCACCGATACTGCATGGCCAGGAACTGTAGATTTACCTACCCATGAGCAAGCAGTAAGGGTTTTATTTCAGGGTCTTCACTTGCTCATACTTGATTTGGCAGGAGCCCGGGAACAGTTATAAATGGTTGGTAACAGACTAACAAGTAGCTATAAAACTATGATCAGTTTTTTTCTTCTTTTTTTTCCTTTGGACCTATAACAACTATACTCATGCTCTACAACCAACCATGTTTTGCCAGGTAAAAAATCACAGCTGTATTTCTATTGCTAGCATGCATGTTTCCCGTAACGATCTAAATTCTAACATCAAAGCTTCCTCTTTTTTTCTCGGTGTCTTTGCCACTGTGGTCTGGTCAAAAATTGTAGGCGAACCAACCATTCAGTTCAGCTGCCATGTCCACAATGCAGGCAGCATTCTGCATCTGGTTTTGTGCAGATAACTCTTCTATAATAAATATATTGCATTGTCTCATTCCCAACCTAATTTGTTGGTGAATTTGGAAGATGACGTGCGGCTTTTTAGTCTTATTTAATCTTAATAGATTTCAAGCTTCTGAAGAAAAACATAATTCTTCAAAAACAATAATCTCTATTCGAAATTCAGAAAATGGTAAGCACATATTAAATAAGTTATAGGAAAAGAAAAACAAGAATCAGCAAGTAAATGAAATGGGAATATTACTGAAGACTAGCTTCACCCATTTATCAATTACTGTAGTATGATAAGGCAAACCTAAGTAGTAAAAACATAGGAGAATTGGTAATTAAAAAGCAACAGATAGAAAGAAAAAATAAGAAAAGAAAGAAAATGGATTATCATGCAGCTAATTTTGGGAATAAGTTGATGTGCACGAGCTTCACTAGCAATCTACGATAAGCTCAGCGCATCAAAAGAAAGGATTAATTAGGCATGCAACAAGCAAACACACCTGGAGTTGTCTGATGAGTTTAACAGTTTTATCAATTGAATCCCGGCACCATAGACGAAGATCCGTTACAACTTGATCATTTCGACTTCTAGCAGTGTGGAGCTTTTTCGCCGGTTCACCAATCAAGTCCGTCAGTGCTGCTTCTATATTCATATGCACATCCTCTCTATCTGTTCTCCACACAAACTCCCCAGCTTCAATTCTTTTCTCTATTTCATCTAGACCAGATAGTATGATATCCTTTTCACTTTCTGACATCAAACCCTGCATATTCGACTAGTTAGTAACGATGATATCTTTCTTGTGTAGCAGCTAAAAGGGACATGCAGGTGAGGGAAGGTGCTATGATTAATATGAAAAATAGAAGATATATCTAAAAGGTGGCTTCACTGTTAGATAATAGATTACATTCAACTATGTCAAAGACCAAAAAATGAAGAGTGATGGCATCCATACAGATACTGATTACAGTACCTACAGCTCCTCAACAGATATGAAAATTGTAAAAATCAATATCTCACTCTACCTAATAAAAAGTTTCCATCCACAAGCATTTTACCTGATGTAGGCTACATTTTTATGAATGATGGACAGTTTAGATGGACAATTATTATAAATTTGGTGCCTAAGTGTCCTAGTAATCCCATGCTCCTTATGCAACTATTGAAGCGATAATATGGCTATATGAGACACAGATAAAAGAAAGTTGGTTTCGGTCAAATGCAGGTTTGCAACTGTGTGACCCAACCACTAACAAACATGTGGATTGAAGCCATTTCCACACTGAAGCAACTGAAACCTTGTACATGAAATAGATCTCCAAAGGTAATCCAATATATGGCAGTGAATCATATAATTATTGAATGAACCACTTGCGAACAGAGACTACTGGTACGAAAACACGCGCAAGTGATCTCTTATTTACAAGTTTGAGCTCCACAAATCAGCAACTTACTTTAAGATAAGAGATTACGGATTGTCCGATCTCCTAAAAGCAGCCTATACATATTAAAAATTTTATTTTCTAAGTTTATTGATGAAGACATCTAACTAGTAAAATAACTACAGCAATAATTTCAATTTTCATCCGTTAGGCAAAATGGCATAATCGTAACTAACAGTTCTCCGAGCTAAAATGTTCGTCTTTCGTCCCATACAACCATCAAAATCCAATCTTTTAACAGATTCAAGCTTTGTTTCACTGAGGAATTTCGCCAAACACCAAGAGATCGAGAATAAGCAAAGCCGAAGTACCTGATGGGCGAGCATCGAGGCGTGGGCTTTGCTCCCCATGATGTCATGCTTGTAGAGGGCCTTGTCGTAGGAGACAGACTCGCTGAATCTCTCAACGGCGTCGGTCACGCTGTCCTCGAATCGCCCTCCCCAGAGCTTGGCCTCCTTCGCCTTGGCCTCGGACGCCGCCGCCATGGCTCTGACGGTGAAGGAGAGAGTTCGAGGTTGAGGTTTGTGGATCTTTGGGTGGCCGGATGAGAAGAGCACTGGATCGAGGATCGGCTTCTGGATTTGGAAGACGGAATTCATCAGCATTCCTATTTTACTGGATTTTTTGCTGGGAGAGAAAAGAGGCGAGGGTTTAGGGAAGGCAGAAGAGGGTTTTTTATGTTGGAAGAAGCCGCTATGTTGGGCATCTAGCCTTTCTATTTTAGTTGCTGCTTGGTCCCTTCGAAGGGATCAGTTATGTAGCATTTTTTGGAGTAATGCTTCTTGTAATTGCTAATTCACCTATGAAAGGACAAATTTTCAAAATAATCCCATTTAATTTTTTTATTAAAAAAATCGACCCACCCCTATTTTATTTCTCAAAACCGACGCATTTCGTGGCCACGTCAGCAGCGTGACCACGAAATAAGTCGGTTTTTTAATGACGCTTCTAAATAGTCGGGGTTGTCAACCCCGACTATATAGCTATGTACAAGCTAAAATAGTCGGGATTGTCAACCCCGACTAATTTAGGGCCTTGTCTAATAGGTCGGGGTTGGCAACCCCGATCATTTCGAAAGTAGTATTTTGAAATGATTGGGGTTCCCAAATCCGACCATATGGCAGAGACTATCCACCCAACCCAGCCGACGAGTCGAAATTGGCCAAGGAAAATAGTCAGGTTTAGCAAACCCGACTATTTTGTTCTGGGTCCCGCCATCTATATAAACCCCCCAAGGTTGTTCCCAGCCATTATTCCGTGTTCTCAGCTCATTCCCAGTCGCCTCTCTCAATCGTTGTCGTCTCCCAAGCCAAAAATCTCGCATTTCAACGCCATTTTTGTGCGGAATTTCATCGTGAAAGATCTAACATGTACTTTCTCTTCCTTCTCTCCTCTTTTAACACGTGGAAATCTAGGGTTTTCTCTTCAAAATGAATTTATAGTGTTTGAACTCTAATTGCAGTGGTTTATTTAGAAAATTATTCTTGTTGTAGTTGAAATTAAACATTTAGGGCATGGAATACTCAATTTTAGCGTTTAGGATTTGGGGGTCAATTTTAGGGTTTAGGATTTGGGGGTTTACGGTTGTAATTGGGTTTTAGGGTTGTAACTGGGGTTTAGGGTTGTAACTGATAATATTTTTTAAATTTTTTGCATTTAAATGATATAATTTTGTTTTACGTAGGTTGAACAATATGATTTTTATTGCTTGCTCTTATGGTGGAACGATTAATTATGGAATGAATAATATGTCAATGTACGTCCGAGGGGTGATAATCTCGTTAATGATATCGAAATCATATAGTTACCTTGATTTGGTTAATGAATGGCATCGAGTTACGACAATTGACCCATGAGAGTATCGGCTAAAAATAATATACAATTGGCCGATAACTTATGATAGAACATCCGCAGTTGAGATCTCAAACGATCATTCGATGAGTATTTTGTTTAATTTGAGCAAGTCACAACCAACAGTAGAATTGTTTATTAAAATAGTGCCACATAGTATGGGCCAAATATTCAACCGTTCAGGAGAATTCTCACGCATATTAGATTTGGGAGTTGAGTCTGAAGGCTTTCTTTGATTGCATTGTGATTGCATTGTGGATTGATTATGGATTGATATGTAACAGTAGGAGTTTGAATTTCTAGCTAAAAGTGGGTGTAAGTAGAGTCTGCCCCCAACCCCGACCATTTTGTGCACGTACACGAAACGGTCAGGGTTCCTAACCCCGACCATTTTGTCGTAGGAAAAATCTCCTATGCTAAATGGTCGGGGTTTCCAACCCCGACCGTTTTCAACTCCATTTGGCGCTTAGGTTGAGCTCTCTGCCATATGATCGGGTATGGGAACCCCGACCATTTCAAAATATTACTTTCAAAATGGTCGGGGTTGCCAACCCCGACCGATTAGATAGGGCCCTGAATTAGTCGGGTTGGCTACCCCGACTATTTTAGCTTGTACATAGCTAAATAGTCGGGGTTGGCAATCCCGACTATTTAGTGTTAGCCCTTATGTTTTGATGATGATTTACAATCACCATTATCGGTACTAATTGCTTGTTGAGTGATATTGTAGTTAATATACATATCAAGCTTGTTAGTACGACATATGGAGGATTGGATGGAATATGAGCTACAACAAACATATCTAGAGGAGGAGGAGGCAATGTGATGAAGCAAATGTTAATCACGAACAACATATACAAGTGAAACCTTCATCAACTTAAAGCAATATCAAGACTCAAAGAAATGTAATTCTATGTGAGGATATTTGCTAGTTTTTCTTTTCTCTCTAGTGCTAGATTGTAGGCAAGTAGTTGTAGATTTCATTTGAAGCTATTGGGATATCACACACACGTTTTCATACTTATATTTTTGAGCGTTTTGACAAAATATTATTTTTCACAAGTATAAGGGCCTATTCACAAATTTCCTTTTTCTAAACAGTTTGTTTTTAGTATTAAAAACATTTTATAAAGTTACACAATGTTTAAAAATCAATTGAGTGTTTTTAAAAAGAGTCAAAAACTATTTTTATACCTGTATTTGTCATGTATCAGTTTGCGGTCGACCGCCACGGTCGACCTCCTTGAGTCCAGAGACTCAGGATGTTTTTCAGAGGCTTGCGGTCGATCATGACGATCGACCGGATACAGTCCAGAGAGTTTCGCGGTCGACTGCCACGGTCGATCGGCTGATGTCCAGAGCCCAAAATAGTTTCTGGAGTTGCTCGCGATCGACCGCAAAATTCCCACGGTCGACCGTCGTTCGCCCAACGGGTTTTTTCAGTACAGTTTTAGAAAATCGTTTTTACGTGATTTGGAGAGATTTGGGTATGGGTTTTGGTAGCTGTTCTTTTTCCTATTTAAACCCTCATACCCCCTTCTTCAAGTTATCCAAACTTATTGAAAATCCTGAGTTTTGTTTTACTATTTTCAAAAGAGCCAAACTTTCAATCCTGTTTTTCTCTGTTTTCAAGTTCACATCCCAAGCTTCAAGTGTGATCTTTCTCCTTGCCATAGGGTTACTGTAAAGAGAGAGATTTTACACCATTTACTACTGTTGTGAGCTTGATCTTGTGGAGATCAACTGTGTGGTAGTGAGATCTTATGGAGATCGTTGTGTAGAAGAAGTTTCGGTTTCAAACCGGGTTGTGTAGTGGATTCTCCTCGAGAGTGGGGAGCGGGGACGTAGGTCAGCGGACCGAATCTTGTTAACACATCGCGCGTCACTTGGATAACGATCTCTTACCTTATCTCATTTTGGTCGTTCATTTTGTGGTGCTTTGCTTATCTTATTTTTATTGCACAATTATTACCTCAAGACCCTAATCACCCCCTCCCCTCTAGGGTCTAATAATTGGTATCAAAGCTTGGTCTCTATATTTATTTTTGGTCTAACCACCTTAGGGAAAAGATCATATGGAGGCTTCATTGAATGTGCACATGCTTGAGGGACAATCCACCACTAGACCCCCACTGTTCACCGGTAGTAATTTTGCCTATTGGAAGGCTAGAATGAGGATTTACCTTCGTTGCATTGATCTTGACATTTTAGAGCTCATAGAAAAGAAATATGTAGAAAAGTCCAAGATTAGTAGCATGACCGATGGTGAAAGACTCCTAGCTAATCTAAATGCCGAGACCATGAATGCCTTAATTTGTGGTCTTTCCCCCAATGAGTACAATAGGGTCTCCACATGTGCAACCGCACATGAAATTTGGGTGAAACTATGTATTACACATGAAGGAACCCCCAAGTTAAGGAGTCTAAAATTAGTGGACTTATGCATGACTATGAGTTATTTAAAATGCTTCCTAATGAATCCATTGATGCTATGTTTTTCCGTTTTATTAATATCATCAATGAATTGTATGGTCTTGATAAGAAATTGACTATCCAAGAGACGAACTACAAGATCCTTCACTCATTGACTCCGACATGGGAACCCAAATCTACGGCCATAGAGGAAGCTCACGATCTCACTACTCTAGCTCTTGATGGCCTCATTGGCAAGCTTAGGGTTCATGAGAAGAAGCTCAAAGGGAAGGAGAAAGAGGAAGTGCCCCCACAGAAAATTGAGGAGCCATTACCAAAAATGAAGATCATAGCTCTCAAAGGAGCTAGTGATAACTCATCATCTTCGGATAGTGAAGTTGATTTTTCTAGAGAAGTGGCTCACCTCTCTAGAAGAATATCAAGACTCATAAAAATGAATAAGAAGTTTAGTCCCCTATCTAACAACAAATTTTCTTCATGTGTAGGAAAATATTTTGAATGCAATGAATCGGGTCATATTGCCAAAGATTGCCCTAAGCTCAAGGAGAAATATTTAAAATACAAGAAGAAGAAAGCCATGTATGCCGGATGGGAGGAATCTGAACCAAACGATTCAGATAGCAATGAAGAAGGAGCAAAGATTGCTATTCATGATCCCAACATTTGCTTTATGGCTTATGAAAAGGAGGTAATATCTGATACCGAAAGTGAATCTTTTTACATGCAATGTGATCTAGCAACCGCATTAGAAGAGTTAAACATTGAGTTTAAAAGAATGACAAAAGAATACTCTTCCTTTAAAAAATTTACATACTTCTTGTGATTCCAAACTTGAGCAACTATAATCATCTCTTGCTTTAAAAGATGAATTGCTAGGGGATCTTGATTTTGAAAACAAACAATTAAGATCTAAAATTGAAAGACTTAAAATTGAAAGTGATAGAATTAGACCTACTCATGCATATTCTAGTCTTCATCACCATGAGAGAAATAGGTTTCATAGATCTCATGCTTCCACACACAAGAGAATTTTTATGTGCACATATTGCATGAAACATTATCATATCTTCACTCATTGTAGGATTAAAGATAATCATGATTATTATGGAATGACATGGGTACCCAAAGGTACCAAGTTTACTAACAACCAAGGACCCAAGATTTGGGTACCTAAAGTTACTACACCTTCATCTTATGTGGGGAACATCACGAACACGAGTAGAGAGATGTGGTTCCTTGATAGTGGTTGCTCACATCATATGATGGGCAACAAAGAGCTATTTGCAACCCTATCAAGGATTGAAGGAGGTAACGTCTCCTTTGGTGGCGGTGAGAAAGGTAAAATCATAGGTATTGGATGCATTGGTAAGATACCTTCTCCCGTTATAGAATATGTTTATTTGGTTAGTGGCTTGAATCATAATCTTCTTAGCATTAGCCAATTAAGTGATAAAGGTTTTGATATTTCTTTTAAACCGGATAAGTGCATTGTTAGCTCAAATGGAAAATTTATTTTTGTTGCTAATAGAAAATCTAATGTATACATTTTTGAGATGAATGAGCTAATAGATCAAGATGTTAAATGCCTTGCAGCGGTTGATGAAAATCCTTGGATTTGACATAAAAGGCTTGGACACGCTAACATGGAGTTGATATCTAAATTATCCAAGAAGAATCTTATAAAAGGGTTACCAAACTTGTATTTCATCAAAGATACCATTTGTGAAGATTGTGCTAAAGGTAAACAAACTAAGTCTACCTTCAAATTCATTAATAAGGTATCAACTTCTAAACCCTTGCAATTACTTCATCTTGACCTCTTTGGTCCTATGCGTGTTACCTCTCTAGGAGGCAAACACTATGTTTTTGTTATCATTGATAATTTCTCCCGTTTTACATAGACAATCTTTCTTGGTAGTAAAAATGAATGTTTTGAAGAATTTTCAAATTATATCAAAAGAATTAAAAATGAAAAAGAGTTGAAAGTTATTAAAATTAGAAGTGATCATGGTGGTGAATTTTAAAATAATTTTTTAAATAATTTTTATGCATATCTTGGTATAACTCATGTATTTTTCACTCCAAGAACACCACAATAAAATGGTGTTATTGAACGGTAAAATCACACCATACAAGAGATGGTACAAATAATGATAAATACTTTTGATTTACCTAAATATTTTTGGGCGAAAGTCGTCAATACGGCTTGCCACGTTTTGAATCGTGTTTTGATTCGACCAAAGCTTAGGAAAACTCCTTATGAACTATTTTATGGAAAAATCCATTTTATTGGGTACTTTCGTATTTTTGGTTGTAAATGTTTTATCTTGAACACCAAAGATCACTATGATAAATTTGATTCAAAAATTGATATTGGTATTTTCTTAGGATATGCTCCTCGAAGTAAGGCTTATAGGGTCTTTAACAAACGAACTCTTGTTGTTGAAGAATCTATAAACGTTACTTTTGATGAGACTGATATTGGTTTACAAGTTGGGTTGCCTAGGAAAGATCATGATGATGTTGAAGGAGGATTGGAATTTTTGCAACTAAATGAAACACCCTCAATAGATGCTCAAAAGGATGGGGACAGCAATAACATTCAAGAGCAAGAGCAAGACGAACTCTCCAAAAGTATGGAAATTTACACCAAATCATCCAAAGGAGCAAATAATAGGGAATCCTTCACAAGGGGTTCTAACTCGCTCAAAAGCTTTGAGTGAGTGTGGTAATGTTGTCTTCCTATCTCAAATAGAACCTAAAAAGATTAATGATGCTTTAAAAGATGAGTTTTGGGTTTTAGCTATGCATGATGAAATAAACAATTTTCAAAGAAATAATGTTTGGAAACTAGTTCCTAGACCTAACTGAAAGTACCCTAGAGGGGGTGAATAGGGTTATTGCTAATCTTATTAGATATTAATACCGATTAAAACTTATTAACAAATATATCCTAACAATGATAATATTCAATAAGATAAATGTAAGGATATATATGCAAAGGGAAAAAGAACAAGAAACAATATAAACAAATAGTGGACACAAAGGACAATCCAAACACAATAATATGATCACGGAGTCCGAACCTTCCATCCTACGTCTCCGCTCCCCACTCCCGGGGAGAACTCCACTATCGACACACCCGGTTTGGAAGCCGGAACTTCTCTACACACTCGGTTTTCTACCTTACCGAAAACTCTACAAATCTCTCACAATGTACATACACAAACTACAACCTCAAGTGTTGGTCCTCACGTATCGCCTCCCTCAAGTACTCGGAATTATCACCTCTCACTAGGCCACTGACGCCACTCCTCTCGGTATCGACTACGTCCTGACCATACACTCCTCTCGGTGTAAATGTGTATTACAAAGTGATACTCACAAATAAAGCTCAAATACAATAGATTGTTCTCTAATAATGAATGAGAACACAATGAAGCTCACTCTTACTAATTCACAATCCAATACCCAAAAATATATAGTGTGAAACAATCTAAGCTCAATAAGGGTGTGTGTGAAAAATGAGAACAATGAAAATCCAAATCAATTTAATATAGCAAGTTATGAATATGAAGTTGATAATCAATAAGCTATATGAAAGAGTTTAGATAAACTTCTCTGAGAACACAAAGAACTAAAAAGGTGATGATAATGATGAATTCCTCAATTAAAATTGAAAGCTTCTTCTTTGTGTAAAACTTCTCTTTTGAAACAAAATTTGAAACAATGCTTTAAACACCTCTTAAACACTTGTAAACTTGGTTAAACAATTT